>JANAVB010021999.1:34725889-35011697 GCA_029216955.1 Iris pallida
ACTGGCAACACAGCATTCTCTCTGGTTTATGGAAGCGAGGTAGTGCTTCCCCTGGAGATCCAGATCCTGTCAATACGGGTAGCCATCACCAACCAGCTGACTGACGAAGACAATCAACGCCGATGGCTACAGGAGTTAGAGGCATTGGATGAAGAACGTCTGCTAGCTCTTCCATTTTCCACGTCGACTCTTTAACTGAATGGTTCCACTAAAGCACGCGGACCAAAAACATCGACCGATTTCGCAATACCTTCTCCTTACAGTCCAAAAAATTTAATAGGCTCCTCCGAGTAAGACAAGTCAGCACGTAGCTTCAACTGATCGAAGCTAACCACATGACATGGATCGTGCACGTATTTTCGAAGTTGTGAAATGTGGAAAACATCGTGCACTTCAGCCAAGGCAGGAGGTAGTGTGATCCGATAAGCAACAGTTGCAACTCGCTCTAGGATCTCGAAAGGGCCTTATCACGACCTGCACCCACTGTGAGGGTACGAGTATGTAACAGCGCCCAGCCTACGCCGCAGCGTCGACGGTAGAATGCTGTTCTAGGTCACTATCTAACCATCAACTCATGCAGTATATAATGTACTCGTCATAATCAACTCCGAACGGAGGACAAGTATAAGATATTGTAACTCAATCACAGTCTAAGCACGATAAGATAACACAGAAGAAATAACTAAGAAATAGAAAGACAACTACTATAATAATAACAAAATCTCAACAATCTAAAATACAACACAAGTCTCAAATCAAATATAACAAGTTCAATAAGAAAAACAGATGCAAGTCTACTAAACTAAATCCCGATCACTCCTGAGTGTCGGGGCCAAAGGTAGCCATCCCGTCTCCGGGTCCATAATATGTAGGGCATGTATCCTCAGCGCAAGTATCTGTAATATTTTCAACAGGTCCAGTCAGGACAGGAACGAGCACAATCTCATCTAGAAAACCCAAGTAAATGACAGAGAACTATAAAGCAGTTATAGACAGTTGTATTGATGAACATGGCAGTTTATATTCAGGTGATGGTATAGAGAGACAGATAAGGTACAAGGAAAGTAAAGTAACTAAACAATAGAAGAATCATGGCAATAAAGATTGTAAAATTTCTGAACTAGAGTAACATGGTATAAGTCCAGACAGTAAATGTAGACAAGTGTAAACTCCAATGTAAGTCCAGTACAAGATGAATCTAATACAAGATGAATCTAGTACGAGACGATTCCAGTCATAGTGATCAATGATTCCAGGGGAGTCCAGCCTATACTCTAACAGTGTGTTTTAAAATACCGAGGTCGACATATAAACGGCTATAGGTAATCCGGCACATCACACACCTATCCGGGTGTGAGATGGCTATCATTCCAGTTTGATTCCAGCATGAGGGTGATTCCAGAATTAGGATATGTCTATATGTCTTACTCTAGTATTTCCCCTCCCAGCAAGTGAATCCAGAAATCCGACACGAGATTCAAGATGAGTCCAGCCAGAACATGATGATACCAGTAAATGATTCTAAAATGATTCCAGTAGTAGAGGCCAGACAATATGATATGTGTGTCACATACATGAATCTAGAAATTTCCATACGTGTTGTAACAGAGAATCACATACAACTAACTAGAACTGAAGTAGACTAATTGACAAATAAATGAGAGAACTATCAGAGAATGTACTCGCCTGATACCCTGTGCAACTGATGAAAATAGGTATCTGCACCGGAGTCACAATGTCCTATATAGAGCAGTACAGGTTAAAATGTATTTAAAATAAGGTAAATGAAGTTTACAATTCAAACTATATGATTCTAGGTCAATCTAGGTCAAAGTCAACTCTTGGTCAACCCTCAAGTCAAACTAGGTCAAACTGGTCAACTGTCTATGATTTTGGTCAAACTCTAGTCTACCATGCTACTGGGTCAATATCTAGGTCAAATCTAAGGATACTTACTAATTGGGCTAAGTAGGCTATTCTGGTGCTAGGCAAATGTCTTGGCAACTAGGTACTAGTCAACTCCCATTAACTAACACATACTTTCTAACCCAAGTATATATATAACATAGACATTATCCATCACATGGTTATCATAAATATGTATATATATTGCATATACATATATATATATAATATATATATATATATATATATATATATATATATATATATATATATATATATATATATATATATATATATATATAAAAATATTATATATATATATATATATATATATATATATATATATACCTCACATTCAAGCTCACTTACACTAACTGATACAAACCCCTATAACTGAATTTCAGTAGGGAAGATGGAACCCCATTGGCTTACTATCCTCCCTATACCTTACTGCCACTCAATAAAACACCTTAACTGACACCAGGCCTAAACCATTTACTGCTGCCATACTCAAGCCAAGGCCTCATCATGTTACCCTACCCTTTCCTTTCCTCACTGTCCTAAATTCTGATGTCTAAGGTTATGGGCAGATACATGTTTGATGGGATGGCCAAGAGAAAAAACATATGGAATGAACACCCTCACCTTACCCTTGTCTTCTTAATGCTACTGAAGCCCCCAACTGACCCCCAAGTATAGGCTTCCTACTGCTGCAATGCTATGCAGGATTAGCAAGCCAAGCCAAGACACACACACCCCTCAAAATCTTGAACATCTCCCAGACTAACCCCTAAATCTGATACATATAACATATATACATATCTAAAGCTAGCACCCCCTCCTATCACATATCCTAATATATATAAATTAGACTACTCCCCAAATACATTCTATAGCCTATACTAAAACCTGATAACAGATTCATCACAACTCTATCAACCATGAATCCCAAACTAATATCATCCTATACAATCATAAATATATATACCTATCTAACCTACACTCTTTAAATCTCTGAAAAACAGAGCTAAAACTCACACATATATAAAATAACATATGATGTGAATATAGAGATCAATCTATTCAATTGTAAACAAGAGGGGTGTTGTGTGTGTCGAGCAAGTGTGCGTGTGCCATCATGTGACAATAGATTGTCAATGTGCATACAGGGGAAGTGCAGGGGGTTGTGTGTGCCTATTCTCAGTTCTCAGAAATTCAGTCCTAAGTTCACAGGTTAAGGTGTAAGTGCATGAGTGTGCTAACAGTGTGTAAACCCTAAGGAAATTCAGTAGTGTGTGAGTGTATAGGGATATGTCAATATTGTGTGTGCAATAGGTGTTGTGTCAAGGTGAAACCAGTGTACCAAGATCAGTGTATCAGTTCTCAGTTAAGACCATGTGTGAGTGTGTGAGTGACAGGATAGAGTGTTTTAACAGGGAACGAATTCAGTGAATGGGATGTTGTTCTCAGGAATTTAGTGAAGTGACAGTTTGTGTATATCAGTTCAACATCAGAAATCCATTTCGAAATCCCAAAACCTTGTTATCCTCAAACCAATTCATCTAACCATCATTGCAGTAAACTAACACATATGAAAGTGAATTAATTTGGTAATTTAGACATCAAAAATTTAGTTTAAAAAGGAAATCTAAATTCAGAATTTTAAAGCTAAGAACATGTATCAGAGAATATATGAAAACCTCAAATTCAAATTCGAAAATGCAATTTACTTCAAATTCGTAGTAGGTAAAGTGTCGTACACGTGTGCATGTGTCATACGCGTCATCCTGTGTCCACACAATAGGACACGGGGTGTCCAGACACTCGTGAACACCACAAACACACGCGCGTGTACCAGAGTCGTACAGCTAGTCCATGGACTCGTGCACTCGACCCAGGCCATGTATAGCCACGTGGCCGTGCACACGTGTCCGTCTAGGCTAGGGAAACGTGTCCAAGTTTCTGTCCCATGTCCATGTGAAGCGTGTCGCACGTACGAGACGCGTATCAGGACACGTCTGTGCGAGTGTGTGCGTGTGTGCAATTTTAGTGCGGGTGGGATTTCTCCCAATCCGCTCAACAAAATCCCCCCAATTTTTGGAAGAATGGTGACAGAGGTTGCCCCCTCGTGTCCACCAAAAATTGTGTCACGAGAGGCTGTGTCGTGTCCTGTGTCGAGCCCGTACAACAGAGGACTGCACGGGCACAGTACTGTGTCTCGTGCGCGTGATGCGTGTCCAATTTGGACACGAAAATCCACCAAAATTCGACTCAGTCCTCACAAAAGTTATTGTACACATATAGGTCTACGAATCCATGCAATTAATTTTACAAAAATCAAAAATAAAATCCTAAGGGGCATTCTATCAAACACATCAAGTATAGCGTTGATACGTGTCCGACACGGACACCAAATGGACACGATTTCCTACCAAACTCTAGGGACAGCTAGGGGACACCTAGATCTAGCCAAATATGCAAAGAAATTAGAATTAAAATGCAATTTGAGGAGTTTTACCTATAGGTGCAAATGATCAAGAAAAGCCCCAAATCGGTTGATTCCCGATGCTAGCCAAATCCTCCAAATTGTACTCAAACTGAAATTACTCTCCATGAATATCAAATAGAGGGTGGTTAGAATCTATTGCAAAAGATTTGGAAGAAAAAGGAATTAAAATGGGATTAATAGGAATTTGGGAAGATGGGGATTTACCTTTCCTTTCTAAGAGTTGGTTGAGCATAAAAGAGGCAAGAACAAGTGAATGAGTGTTTAACTAGGGTGGAAATCTCTATATGGCTGGTCACTTATGGCTAAAATTAGGGTTAGGGTTCAAGTCACGGGCCATGGGCGAAGTTCATAGGTCATGGAATTAAATCCTTAAGTCATAAGTCTTTGCACCTATCATTATTTCTCTTATTTTAAACTAGTTCCTAAATGAGTAAAATGAAGTTGACTTAAGTTAGACTAGGGTCTCACCATGCTAACTAAGTCACCATAGCTAGGGTTAGCTTCTAGGTTAGTCTCTTAAGTCACAGCTAGCAAAATATCAAAATTAACAATCACTAATGCAATAAATCATAAAATAATTCAAAGAGGCCAAATGACCAAAATACCCTCATGCTCAAAAGTAAAAATAAATCATCCTAATGACATGGTTAGGCTCTAGGTCAGACAGTCTCTCGGGTTTCACTAGCAGCATATTAAAATCACAAGTCATGACTTAAAACAAATTTAAATTGATTAAAAATCACCAAAAATCATAATGTGATATAAATATCAATGAATAATAATATAATTTCAAAAGTTCAAAATTACCCTCATTTGGAAAAATGGGTGTTACAGGCCTATAAATCATGGGCTCAATTTGCCTTTAACGCCAAACCGCATCACGCCACGCATGGGCGTTACTTTCAAAAACACATGGTCCCTGACCAGAAATTCTAGCGGTCGTCAACGAAGATCTGCATAGCTCTTTTGTAGACTTTGCGCGATACGGAGTCTATCTCGTATCAAGCGGACTTTTTCGACAGACTGCTCCACTAGATCTGGTCCGAGCACTTGTCGCTCTCCGACTTCATCCCAGTACTACAAGAAAAAAGACTTTTCTTGACAATGATTTCCCGTCAAGAAAGGGGTATCTCGACGGTTGCAGATACGTCAAGTAGGCCGGAGTCAAGAAAGGACCCCCCCCTTTTCTTGATGGTCGCCGACATGGCTTTTCTTTACGGTTTTTGGCCGTCATATGAAGTAATTTTTTTGACTGTTTTTAGCCGTCAATATAGCCGTTTTAGAAACTGTCAACGTAGGCAAAAACTTTTCTTGACTCCGGCCTAGATGACGGCTATTAGCCATCAAGAAAATCATTTATTTACGGTTAAAAACCGTCAATGAAAGTCCCTTCAGCAGCATAAATTAGTTTATTGTTGACCTTTTATATCCGTCAAGAGAAGCTAAATTTCATATAGCAAAAATTTCCTTTATATGAATCGAACACAGATATAATATCAATAAACCAGAAGATATACATACATCAAATAACTATAAAACACAATCTTTATATTAACAAACTGTAATGTTTATACATCATAAACTTCAACACATTTACACACGTCCAACCACAAGCATCCAACACATATCCAACCACAAACATATCCAAACCAAAATATGTAGTTTTCTTATATCTTAAACATCCAAAACTGATATTTATGCTAGTAAAACCAAAATATGCATAGCAAACCCGGCCGGAGCACATCGATCCATCACGTATTCGCAGCACCTTCATTTTCGACTCTTGAGAGAACAAGAGAAATATATTTATAAATATCTAGGCCGGAACAAGATATAAAGAAAATCCAAGGTAATATTCAAAGTATTATTAAATTGACATCCTAGGTAGAAGCAACATATAGAGGAAGATCAAAGTGAAAGTATCATGAAATTGAAATATATTCTGCTGGTTCCATTATTATTATTTTCTCATTTTTTGCTCTAAATCATTGTAATGATGCCGAGAGAACAACAATTCAGCCACTATAATGTCAAACATGAAGAAATAAAAAGGTTATAAACATGCAGACACTTTTTACAATTTACTTCTGTGTTCCCAAGAAACAAAACTCTTTTGTCATCTCATTTCTTGAGCAGTAAATATGAAATATCTACATCAACGCACCTCACAGTTCAATGGTGGCTCATAAGGATCATCTATCCCAATAAAACCTGCAGGATATCAATTAACCTCTAGTGAACAATGCATACAGTCAAAAATAACTTGCACTTCAAAGCTTCATATCTGGCATCTTAATAGGAAAAAGTATTAAACATAAGACAATGAAGTGTGTCGCCACTGCAATTAAGAGCAATACCGGAGCATACCTTTGATCTTTCCTGCACGTGCAAGCTTGTACAATCCTTTTGGATCCTTCGATTCACATATTTCCTCGGTTAAAGTTTGTACAATCGGAAATGCAACTTACATTGCTGCCATTGTTTTAAGCAAGATAAGTATTAAACTTAAATCCCACCTCCCAAATCCCCTATTCTTTATGTTTCAGTCTACTATGTTGTAATAAAATTAGTAATCCATTCCTCCCATGCCACCGCCCATTGGTAGGGCATCCTTCTCTTCCTTCGGGAGCTCCACACAACATCCTCAGTTGTTGTCATCAATGAAGACACACTGCACACAATAAACAAAGATTAGAACATAACCATGAATATACAAAATTAGACTTCAAAAACTACTAAACAAAAAATAACCAGGTTCATTCGACATGATTCTTGTCAAAATTGTATTCACTTAATTATTACAACTCATGGACAGATATGGAAATAATAAAGAATATGATAGTAACTCCAAGCAACATAAACTTTCCTACTTCAATCCTCTATTGGGAACTCCAATCTAAAAGCATTCATATGGAAGTAGAAAAAGAGCATGTTCATGTAAGACAATTGATGATACTTAAGGCAAATACCGCAAACCTCTTCAAAATTCAAGTATCAAGTTCCTTAGCATGCAAATTAGAAGCTTGCATAAATTAAAATCAAGACTTAATTGACACAAGTGAAATACATTAGTCAAATTTAATCCTACAGTACTTCATGGACCCATCAAAGTTCTTGTTCATTTTGAATTAACCTTCAAATTTCTTGAGCTCACGAGGTATATGGTATTCCCTTACATACAAAAACTCTGATCCATTAAAAGTGTTCCAGGTGTTGGCTACATTTTATAAGAACAAAGTACACCTAAGCCATTAATGAACTCCTACACATCCTAATCTGTTATCTCTAAGGATATATATAAACACAAATCCTGCATATTTTACTTCAAATATTTTCCACGTTCATCCGTGCTAGTGATGCCCGATAATCTACTAAAAATAAATGAAATAGCCTGACAAGTTCAAACATCCAACTCTTATGTACACGTCTCATCCTCCGCAAAGTAGTAACTATCAAGCAAAGTAAAACAGACTAGCCACCCTTATGTCCTAACAAAACTAAAATCTTGCTTTGGCATGCTACCTTATGTTAAATATGTATTATGAGCACCAACATAACTATTTATGCTGCCCTTTCGACCCATCAAAATAAGCCATGTACATAACTCACATAACAGAAAGTATTGAACAATATAATAATTAAATAGATCAAATCATCAAGTATGAAGGACAAATAAAACAAGATACTCCCAATACCAACACTTCAACAGGGTTTTGACAAACCTTATTGGGCAGTTTAGAGAGATTCTTGATGGTCCCTCAATCAGCTCATTATTTGACATCAAATTGAACATTGTTTCTTATTTAGCTGTGCAAATCACTCAAGATGAACATCTGATATAAGCAGTGGGATATAATTATATATAACAATTATTAAACAACACACTAGCTTTCACTAATTTTTAGAACATTTTTTTATTAAAATTGTAACTCGGGTGCTGATATTGTTCATTAGCAGTAACGTCATTCAAAGCAGGTAGAGAATTTGCAACCAGAACAACCTGCAAGAACATATCATAGGTAGTATGTTACATTAGTTTGAGATGCCCTTAAATAACAGCTCAAATTAGCCTCAAGTCAGTAAACTATAGATTCAAATGAACTTGTCCAACTGCAAGCACTTCATTCGTGAAATACTGTCTCCATTGAAATATTCAGAAAGTTGCAGCAGAAGAAATGACAAGTCGGCTCGATATGGAACTCCTGAGCCAAATGTATCTACAGTAATGCATTAGCTGAAGATTTAATCGGGTTCAATTAGGATTTAGCAGATGTTTCAGCATAACTCTAGTTTACTTGCCATCTTTAGGACTTGAATTTGTTAGGATTGTGCAAGTTCAATTTTCCAAAGGATTTAGAGACAAAAATATAAGTGATTAAAATAACAGGTTTAGGTGAAATAGAAGTAGGGATGGCCATCAGTTCTTGTTAACTTATAAAGGTCACATGTGCATGCCTAGAGCAAAGACGAAGAGATGGAAATCAAGAAGCTTATTATTATTTCCTTACATTTGTAGTAGACTTGGACATTCTTTTTCTTTTTTTGCATGAGATAAAAAATTTAGAACTTTTGAAGTAGCCTTCTGACTTGACTTTTGATAGAATTGGTTTTTGAATGAGGTAAATAAAGCAGTCGAGAATTCATCGATCTCTTTAAATCTCTTACAAATGAGAATAATACCAGCTTCCAATGCGATCACGCATCCATTCCCATATGGACGTATATTATATACTTTATTTGATCTAGGGGAAGATCTGGAATTATTATGGCAGAAAGCAACCTTAGGTATGGGCAACCCGACCATTACGTTACCTTTTGGCTCTTCTTAAACTTGCGACAAATGAAATAATAACATAGAATAGGATTTGTTGCTAAGTATTATAATTGTCATTTTGCTTGCAATCGATTTGTGTTCTTTGAGAAATGTTGTTCCCATCTTCATTGCTCGTTATTATCTAGAATTTATCTCCAACAGTGGATCCTTAGGGCAACGTGTTTTGATTTGGCTATATAGATTATTTTCTTGAATCGCATTTAAAATGAATTAAATTTTATGTAGAGATTTCTTTTATCTATCTACAACGGTGTAACTACGTATTCTAGGACAGTTTTGACAGGCTACTCCCTGGTTTCATGAACTTAAACAAAGCATCATCAATAAGGTAGGTTCCTTGCAGCCAACTGGCCTTCAAGGCCTCATGGCAGCAAGTCCATCCCTAGACGTAAGGTGCAAAGTTGCAAAATCAAGAATATGACATTAACTTAATAGGGTTGATTGTAGGATAAATCTAGTCCTTAAATTTGGTAAATCTTTTCATGGAGTGTCATCGACTCATCAAGTAAATTACTCCTCCAGGCAACCGCATTTGTTCAGATAATGCTCGCATGAAGATGTTGCTGGGACTTTATTGTAAATTTGCCAGCTATTTGCACCATTTCGTAAAATAAGGACTATTCAGGCATAGAGAATAGCAACTTGGATGGAATGTGTAGAAGTTTTGGAACTAATATATGCTTCAACATGTGATATCTAATACCTTTCCAAACACACCCAAACGAATAGAGCATGTCCATATAATACTTCAGACTAGAATAACACAAGAAATGGTACATGTTTACAATCTTTTAGTTATAATCAGATTTGCTTTCCTCTTCGAAAACCCCTCTAGTAACTTCTATTTCTTGTAACATTCATGATTATATTTATTCTAAAATTACCTTAGAATGAAAAGTAATGATACATATACTAAATTTATAATTTGAGAATCTAACTTACCTCCGTTCCACGTTGTAAGAGTTCACGAGCTAGTGGAAGCATCCCAAGAACAATATCAGCACCCGAGTTATCGACAAAGAGCAATTAGCAAACTCCATCACTAGCAACCCAAGTGGTATGCGTGTAGAGTCCATTACGTACATTTGGTCTATGTTCACATCCAAAAACTTTAGTAGCTAAGCTACTTATAGAGAACATATTTAGTTTTGTGTTCCTCCAAAACTGCTCTATATGTATGTATAATGTAGCTAGCCATGATCAGCACACACTGTACAGTGACACAAACTCAAAGTAAGCTCACTATATATATTATGTTGCCAAATAATAATGTGATAATTATTTAATTAGATAATACCTTTAATTGATTGCTTGTCAAGCCTGTTATTGATCAAGACAATCCATCTTTTAACAAATCTCTGTGTAGCTAAACCTATGGTTAATGTAGTAATCATGACATGTGTACTTATGTACAAGTGTAGATATTTGTCCTATAAAACCCCATAACCACCCTTCCAAGTATTTTCACCATCCCCTTAAAAATATCTGTCTTGTGATCTTAATGCAATGTTGCCTAACCTTATCATTTGGAGTTCTCTAACTGTAATATATATAACCTTTGTACTTGATTCTAATAACTAATATCATCTTGATAAGGATAAACTTGAGTATTTGTAACTATACGATCCTCCATCTCCGGCTCGCCATCGACAAAAAAAGGGGTATCGAGTCACATCGTATCTTGAAGGTCCCATGGTTAATCAAAAAAAATATTAACTAAATTTAAAAAAGTCGAGAGAAACATGGGTATGACACAAATTCTTATAGTGTTTTCTTTTGGGCCTCCTGGATCTAATTACTGGCTCCGTCCCTGGTACATTCTAACCTAACCTAATTTGATCTGTTATCCACAATTAGATATTTCTTTAAACCAAATACAAGTAACCAAGGAAACATTGCCACTTAATAAACAGTGACAAGCCCATGTCATGCCGGCTCGTGTCAGACACGTATCACATACACCACGGCCCACGCGTACACTCCAAGTTATACACTGGAAGATGTTTTATGTGTTCCATAATGTGATTCCCCATAACAAAGTTCTCCAAAAACAAAAATTCTTGAATTTCTGTAAAGAAATTGTAGCAAGGAATCTCAAGCCCAATAGTTACAAATCGTCAAGGAATAGATCGAACAAAGAAATCGCACCTGGAACATCGCAATCGTAATCCATGCCGGAATTCGCCTCAATATCCGATCGAGCCTCCACGAAGTCCCTTTTCCCACCATCCCCAACCCTAACCCTAACCTCTATCGGACTTACGCCAGTGCTCCGTCGTCGGAACCCTAACGCATCCACGGGCTGTCGAGAGGTGGAGGTGGAGGAGGAGGTGGGAGCCGGCGGTGTCGCGGATGGGTCGTCGAACTTTCGCTTGTGGGAAGAGAATCGTCCAACGTTAGAGAGAGAGAGGAAAACAGATCAGATTGAAACCCTGGATGAAATCCTAGAAGCTTAGGGAGAGAGGAAAACTAGGGTTAGGGTTTTTCTCTTAGGAAGGATAAAGAAGAGTTATGGGAAACTCTTTACAGGAGAGGAGAGGGGGATCTCTCTCTCAGGAAGGAGAAGGTTAGGGAGAGGAGGAAAGGAAAAGGGGATCGGGAGAAAGTTTGCAAGATTCCTCGATTAAAAAGAATCCGAACCGTCAACAAATATAAAAGTTTTGAAACAATTACTAAAATGGCAGCTGAAAAAATCTCGCCAAGTTTTTCACTCATACATTAGTTGACGGTTATCACCAAACCGTCAATAAATAAAATTATGTTTCTTGACGGATCATCTAAAACCGTCAACTATTATGCTATAAAATTGTTAAATTAACATAAAACGTGTCCTTTCTTGACGTAAGGCTAAATCCGTCAAGATAACCCATTTTCTCGACGGTTTTTCACGACCGTCGAAAAATAAACCGTCAAGAATGGCCAATTTTCTTGTAGTGCAGCATATCGGCGACCGGTACTTCCTCCTGTAGAATGCTTCATATGGAGCCATCTGAATGCTTGACTGATAGCTTTTGTTATACGCAAACTCTGCAAGCGACAAATGTGTATCCCAACTAGTCTTTAGATCAATCGCATACAGACACAATATATCATCTCATATTTGATTCACTCCCTCCGTCTTACCGTCTGTTTGGGGGTGGTATGCAGTACTAAAATTCAGTTTGGTCCCCATCACAGCTTGCAAGCTCGTCCAGAAATGCAATAGAAATCGCCCGTCTCTGTCCAAAATTATTGTGGTCGGTACCCCGTGCAATCGAACAATCTCGTCGATGTAGGTTTGTGCTAACCGATCGACGCTCGATGCTACTTTAATTGCGATGAAGTGAGCCAACTTGGTCAATTTATCAACAATGACCCAAATTGCATCATTCCCACGTGGCCTCTTCAAAAATCCTATAATGAAATCCATCGAGATATTGTCCCAGTTCCACTCGGGAATGGCGAGGTTCTGCAGCTCCCCGCCTGGCCTTTGGTGTTCTTCCTTCACTTATTAACACGCCATACACTGCGACACGAAAGTAGCTACGTCTTTCTTCATGTCATGCCACCAAAAGTTTGTGCGTAAGTCCTTGTGCATCTTGGTGCTCCCAGGATGTAATGAGTACTTCGCATAATGCGCCTCCGTCAGAATTTCTTTTCTGAGTTCGGCAGTTTCAGGAATATAGAGCCTTCCTTTTAATCGTATTGTCCCGTCTCCGTCTTCCGCAAAGTCAGTCGCCCTTCTTGTTGAAATTTGCTCGCGCATCTTCTTCAGGAATGAATCGTCTTTCTATGCGGTCTTTATTTTGCTAAGTAGGCTCTGCCCAATCTTTAACTTAGCCAGGTGTAGATATCGATACTCAATTCTGAGTTCGATACCCATCGCTTTAAGGTCTCGCCATATGTCATTATTTAGGACCAGTGATCCTATAAACATTTTGCTCAGCGCGTTGGCTACGACGTTTCCATTGCCCGACATATACTTGATCGTTAGCTCGTAGTCTTTTATGAGTTCGAGCCAACGTCGTTGTCGTAAGTTGAGTTCTCGCTGGGTGAATAAGTATTTAAGAATCTTATGATCCGTATAGATCTTACAAGCCATACCATGTCGCCAGAGTTTTAATGTGAACACAATCGCCGCCAATTATAGATCATGCGTCTGATAGTTCTTCTCATGCTGCTTCAACTGACTTGAAGCATAGAAGATGACTTTGTCGTTCTGTATGAAAATGTACCCTAGGCCAGTTCTCGATGCGTCGCTAAATATCAAAATCCCTTCTAGTCCATCCGAAAGTGCAAGGATTGGAGCTAGGAAGAGCCGGTGCTTCAGCTCTTGAAAGCTGGATTCACAGTCATCACTTTATTTGAATACGACTCCCTTCTGGGTGAGGCGAGTCAGTGGCGACGCTAGTTTTAAAAATCTTTACACGAATCTTTGGTAGTAGCCCATTAAGCCCAAGAAACTCCGAATGTCGCTAGCCGAGGTAGGTCATTTCCAATCTACCACCGCCATAATTTTATTTGGATCCACTAAGGCACCTTCAGCAAAAGATGTGCCCGAAAAAAGTCATGCTACTCATCCAAAACTCGCATTTACTCCGCTTTGTATATAATTTATTTTCACGCAAGGTCTGCAACACCATCTTCAGGTGCTCAGTGTGCTCTTCCCAAGTCTTCGAGTAGCTAAGGATATCGTCAAAAAAATGACTACAAATTTGTCGATTTGGGGTCGGAAGACTCGGTTCATCAAATCCATGAAAGCGGCTGGGCATTCGTCAAACCGAACGACATGATTAGGAATTCATAACGACCATATCGAGTGCAGAAGTCAGACTTTGATACATCATCGGACTTGATCTTCAACTGATGGTAGCCTGGACGAAGATCGATTTTTGAAAATATTGACGCACCTTACAGTTGGTCAAACAAGTCATCAATTCATGGCAATGGATACTTGTTCCGTACGGTCGCCTTATTAAGTTTGCAATAATTGATGCATAGCCGCATCGATCCATCCTTTTTTTCTCGAATAGCACGGGAGCTCCCCACAGAGAGACCATAGAGAGACGCTAGGGTGAATAAATACGCGGTCTAGCAACTCTTGTAATTGCACCTTCAGCTCCTTCAGTTCTGCTAGAGCCATTCGATAAGGCACTTTTGATATCGACCGTATATCCGGGAAGGTGTCGATGCTGAATTCTATTTCTCGATCCGGCGACATCCCGGACATCTTGTGTAGTGCCCCATCCCACCCAATCGATCGGTGGAATCAAAATACCAATGGTGTTTGGACTTAGCCATGCAACGGCTTGCTCGAAGACCCGCACTGTCACGCCCCGATTTCGAAGGATCGATAGTCGTCCCTCGGGCGTGATGTCGTACGAACCTAAGTTGCGATCGCACAAGGCATAGTCATAGGGTAATCTGAAACACGTCAACTAAGAGAGAGAGCGCAGACAAATTGAACAACACATTGAGATAGAGAAACTTTGCATTATATTGATAATAGACATCATTTAGAGACTCTATTACAATCGTGTCACGCGGACATTACAACATGACTTGATTACAAAAGGAGTGTCGATGAGATAACCGTTCAATACATACATCCCTCATTTACAACAAAAGTATTCCAGCCACCTGGATGCGACGGATGCCGAGACATGCTCCTTGGACTTGCGGAGAGTCTTCAAAAGTTCAGCCGCGGGGTCTTCGACGAGCGGTCGAAGCTTCAAAAGCACAAACGTCTCATAGCTAGTTGGCACATTCTTCCTAATTCCTGGCACCTACAAAGAGCGAGGGTCAGCACGATCACATGTACTGGCGAGTGGTTAATTAAACCAAAGCTTTGCATTTGGTTCAAGCAGTTTTATAAAACATGTTAGCTATATTTTTGTGATCTTTCTAACCATCCTGATTGATTTGCTTATTGATATGTTTTGAGGCAAGTATATGAAATTGTATACATTGAGCAGCTATCATATTCATCTCGTGTCACGTGCATTAGTTTAAGCAGTGAAAGAGTGTGAAGGTTACTGACAATTTCAAGCCATGGTGGACTATAACTGTGTTAGACGGCGATCCTTTTGCGACAGGTAGCGAGCCCGACTCAAAAGTTCCTGAATCACTCGTACCAGTCCTGTTTGAACTAGCTATACTCGTTCCTCCCAGGCCAAATCGGTTCGTTGGCATAGGCAACCGTTCGAGGAAACTACCCCTTATGCATAACTTGTCTAATGACCCTTTTGTAGATTCATGAAATATTCTCTCTCTTTTTTAGAACCTTTAACTTTCTCTTTTGGTGTGAAATTGACCACTTTCTCTGAATTTAGTCATTTATGCACTTTAGCCGCATCGTTGCGATAAACGTTAATCGATTCATCCTTTGGTTTGCATAGGCTAAGTAAATCTGGCCAAAGAAAGCATGCATCAGTTTTCATGTAAAGCAGTTCTATAGCAAGTGTTTCGTGAAGAATCATGCCATGATTTTATTAATTCTACACTATGGCGACAAGCAATTCTTTTGTGTTTCATATGAATTTTGAAAAGAGGGTCGAGGCGAAGGAGGTCAACCACTCAACTTAGTCGTTGCTTCAGGTGAGGGACTGGTTGGCTGCGCTTAGACGTCGCCTACGCGATCACCTGCAATCGCATAAGCAACTAATTAGAATACTGTATCATTTAAGAAATTTGATACGAATGTGAAGTTCGAAACGCAAGCCATAAAAACCATCAAAAATATTCACGAAAACACATTCACGAAAACCAAAGCCAAAGCAAGAGAGACATGAAAAGCAGAGCAACAGGAGGTCTCTCCCGACTCAGCCACAGAGCCAATCCTTGAGGCGTAACCTGCTGAATATGGAACTTGATTCTGAAGAATCCTTTCCATAACGAGAAAATGATCTTAATTCAATTGATCCCGTTTGACCTATTCAACCAATCTGGATCTATCGGTCCCGACTGAATAGGTAGTGACATTGTTACTGTCTTGCGCACCACGTGGACGAAAATGGGGCACGATGTAGGGACTGGGCACTACACCATAGCCAACTAATAAAAAGTTTTATCCTCGAAACTTAAGAACAGAATCTACCTCTACCAGAATAATAAAGAAAAATTTTCCTTCATCTCCGATACAAGTTCCCAGGTCGACTCCTCGACCGAATGATTGCACCAGCATATGCGGACGAGAGGGATCGCTCGATTTTATAGCAGTTTATCTTTACGTTTTAAGATTTGGACCGGCACTTCAATATATGATAAATCGGCGTTCAGCTCCAACTGACCAAAATCTACCACATAGCTTGGGTCATGCACGTTCTTCCGCAACTAAGAGACGTGGAATATATTATGCACACCCGCTAGTGCTGGCGGAAGGGCAATCTGATAGGCTACTGGGGCGACTCGCTTGAGTACTTCAAATGGCCCAACGAATCTCGAACTCAACTTTCCTTTCGCCCCAAACCGGGTAACTCCACGCATAGGTGACACTTTAATAAATACGTGATCGCCTTCTTAAAACTTGAGGGGTCGATGATGGACATCTACGTAACTTTTTTGTTGACTCTGTGCAGTCTTTAATCTTTTCCGAATGAGCTTGACCTTCTCCACGGTCTGTTCCACCAGCTCAGGCCAAAAATCTACCGTTCCCTAACTTCATCCCAACAAATAGGAGATCGGCACTTCCGACCGTACAAGGCTTCGTACGGCCCTATTTGGATGCTGGACTGATAGCTATTATTGTATGCAAATTCGGCCAACGGTAGATGAACGTCCCAATTCGACTTGAAGTCAATTGTGCAGAGCCGTAACATGTCTTCGAGGATCTGATTCGCCCGTTCTGTTTGGCCGTCGGTCTGGGGGTGGTAAGTGTTCGCCATCGATAAAGGGGACACAAAAGGTTTTTTAACTTTTGTATTTTGATTACAAACAGAACAGTATACAATGTAGGACTTAGATGTAGTCTTTTGAGTACACTTTTGTTTTTATCTAGGAACTGTGTTCGTGGAGCGAGTAGTAATGCGTTGACTCCGTTGACGATCTGACGACGATGTTGAATTTTCTGAAGGTCTGGGTTACTCTTAATGTCGGAGCGTTTTGAGGGAAAGAAGACGCGAAGTGTCTCTCCTAATCTCTAGATATGATATATGGATATATCTCTGTATATATATATGTCTGCTTTGAAGGAATAGTCCTTCTATTTGTAGGCAGTAGGCTGTGCTGCCTCTGCACATATGTATGATGCGCCTGGGTGTAGGAAAGCCACATGGCTGATGTTGGTGGAGGCGCATGGATGATGCGCCTCAAATCTGTTTGAACTGTTGCGTTGGGCTGCGATGGAGCTGACACATGGCAGTTGCGAGGATTCGGTTGTTGCTGAGATCTTGGTTGGTTAGCACCCATTCTTGAGCAGAACTGAGTCAAAAGATACGTGGCACATTTCTGTGGCTTCAAAGATCTCAGATTTTGGGGAGAGTGATCTGTATTAATGCGCCTAGGATCAGGCGCATTGAGAGGACTGAGCTGCTGTCTTTAGGGATCAGGTGCGAGTTCGGGCGTATGGCTTTTGAGGCGCATGTAGGGCTTCACATCATGATGCGGCTAGGATCAGGCGCATGGGATGACTTGGTCTATGACTTCGAGGAGTCATAGGCAAGTCCAGGCGCATGGCTTTTGAGGTGCATGCAGAGACTCGGCTTCTGTTACTTGAGATCAGGAGTAAGTCTGGGAGGCACATGGCTTT
Organism: Iris pallida; assembly: GCA_029216955.1. NCBI lineage: Eukaryota > Viridiplantae > Streptophyta > Magnoliopsida > Asparagales > Iridaceae > Iris > Iris pallida. The sequence continues at coordinate 34,743,863 of JANAVB010021999.1, forward strand.
TGAGGTGCATGCAGTCTTCTGGGCGCATGGCTGCGAGGCGCATGTGAATAAACAATCGGCCACGTGGCAATGACAGCTGTAGCTGACCAAAAGTGCAATGCTGGTGCTGATGTTAGCGACTCTTCGTTTTCTGTAAAGGGCAGCTGATTAGACGGCTCTTGCTGCCTTTGTCACTCAGCATTAAATGCTTGATGATGATAAGTTTGAAAGGGAGTTAATGGCTCCCTTGATTTTAGTAGAATACGAAGAGACAGGTTCATTGCCATAAATACAAATTCATTGCACAAAAGTTGGAGAGACTTCCACTTGGCGCACGGTTGTGGGCTGCCCGGGTCTATAAATATTCGTATAAAGGGAAGCTTATTTCCATTCATCACTTGTCTTTCCTAAAATGGAAATGAACTCGGCTGGCCCCCTGCTTTGGCGAACCGTCGAACTCCTTCTTTAAAGAAGTTTTGACGACGAGCTCCTTCCGAAGGTGAAGATATGCCGAGTTAGTTCTTTCACCATCGGCCTTGTTTTCGTACAAACCTGTGAAAGTGCCTGCTGCATCCAAATATCAGGATCATCGTGTCCAACACAGGATGAAGGTGCTTGTTGCATCCAAAGATCGAGGCGGTCGTTCCCCAATTTTTGTTATGCTGGAAGAGCCACAGGTCAGGGCTATCGTGTCCCAATTTTGTTAGGCTAGAAGAGCTACTCCTCCTGCTAGAGTGCCCACATACTAACGAGGAAGTGATTTGCTCTCACCATGTACGGAGATGCACCTACGCTCAGATGCTGGAATGATGCGCCTGGCTGTAGCACTTGAGTGATGGGCCTGACAAGTAATGCGCCTGGCTGTAGATTTTAGGATTTTCTTCCTCTTTTGTAAAAAATTCTCCTTTGTAAAGAGTTTTGACATGTAATAGACTTTCATATGAAATAAAAGCCTAGTTTCTTGATGTCTTATACTCTTTGTTTGTGTTCTGCTGTGCCGAGTGCTCTTGTCTGTTCTGGTGGATATCAGTGTGGCGCGCATGAGAATTTATGGTGCATAGGGACTCTGGCCTAAAATTTTATGGTTCTACAAGAGCCCCTTCAAAGTTTCCAAAACTTTTTGCCAAGTTTTTGGAATACTTTGAACAAGAAGCATGAGTATCTATCTTGGGCGTATATGCTCCTCTTGGCGCATGACCTTTGAACGCATGCCCCTTTTCGTGCATAACTGCGAGGGCGCATGCTGTTCTCGAGAAGAGATAATGCCTCGAACTTTGGAAAGATTACTAAAATCTTTTTTTATAAGATTTGCAGCCGTCAGCTTCACGAGACCCGAAGCATTTGTTGAAGTCATGCCTCATCGGTTTACGCGCATGACCGGGCCAATAAACAGGCGACTGAGGGAGATAGGGGGTCTTCCTTCCATCTTCTTCTTTAAACAGCCTTTGTCTTCTTCTTCAGAGCTTTCCCTCCTTCTTCTTCGTTAGAGAGATGGCTCCCAAGACTCTCCGAGGTTGTGCTGGCCGAGGCAAGGGCAAGGAACTTGTGGAGGTCGACACGGAGGATGCCCCCGTCGTCATGGTGCCGCACGCCAACGTACGGTCGGAAGTGATCGGTGGGTACTCTTTTGCCTTGGTGACTTCGCACCATTGTACTACTGTTAGGGTGCATGGATGTGACTGTAAACGAGTCGCACCCCAATGACACGCCTAGGCTGATGTGCATGGACTTTGTCCTGATGATGCGCTAAGGCTCCTTCTGTTGACGCGCATGGGCTTAGGTCCTGATGATGCGCAGAAGCTTCTTCTACTGACGTGCATGGACTTAGGTCTTGATGATGCGCCGAAGCTTCTGCTGACACGCATGGACTTAGGTCCTGATGATGCGTCGAAGCTTCTGCTGACGTGCATGGACTTAGGTCCTGATGATGTGCCAAAGCTTCTGCTGACGCGCATGGACTTAGGTCCTGATGATGCGTCGAAGCTTCTCTTCAGTGCACCTTGATATTGATCATGTGCATTTTTGATGAGGCTCCATCTATGCACATGGGTTTCGACCCAGTTGATGTGCCATATTGTTGATCCTGACCACTTTGTTTTATTTTGTTTGACAGTGTCGATGACCATCCCTCTGCTAAATGAAGTCCTGCTAGATCCTGCACATTGTCAGATGGGCCTGGACTTTAACGAAGAGGTTGTTAACCCAGCCAAGGCTGCTATTATGCTGGACCAGCCTCTAGAAAGAATGGCCCAGATTTATGATCAATACTTCACTGTCCTCCAACGTATGATGGAGAGGGAACTCGAGTTTGCTGAATCTGACATATCTTTCTTAAAATCGGAGTTCCTGTTCGGTGACCGTCTAACCTCCACCGAAGCGAAAGTGCTAAAGAACAAGGAAGACTGGTTCTTCAAAGCATGGATGTGAATATGTACATCTCGAAGTTGGAACGACAGTTGCCGTTGACGACTTTCCGTAGTCTGGCTTCCAAGAGAAGGATGAAGTGGGAGCTCACTCAATCTCAAGGAGGGGCCGTAGCTGGCATCATATGGATTGCTACCACCTCTAACCAGTAGGTTGCCTTGGCCGTTATACGGGCTGGAACTTCCTATCTTTGGCGAACTCTGCATCCCGAGAGCATATACAGCGATGTCCCCCTTGGCATTTTTGCCTTCAATGCCTCAACCTTTGTCAATCGCATGGCGGAGGCCAAGATCTCGTACTCGAAGGGAGAATTTTGGGTTGAGGGATGGTGCCACTATATGCGGAAGTAGGATGAGCTGACACTCTGGGTCTCGACAAAGTTTAAGACTGAACTCAGAGAGATTGGTCTGGCTGTCGCGCTTCGTGCTACTCAGGGGGACATAGAGGTAAACCGGCCGATATTTCTCGCTCTATTGAAGATGTACAACACTACACCGGTACCTTCTTCACTCCCGTAGGAGAGTTAGGTTTAGCTTTGCACGAGATGTACAAAGTCTCGAAGCTTCCTTGGATGTCTGAACCCTATGAGGAGTACTTCCCTATAAACGAGGAGCTCCTGGCCTTAGAAGACAAGAACTCTAGCATGATGGTAGTCTTCAAAAATGTTGCGAGCCATCATTACATAGCCCAGCGAAGGAAAAATGATGGGGCATAGCCTCATGTGCCGCTTGGAGGGAGTATGTCTTCAAGCAAGACTTGGCGAACCCCTCGAAGATCTGTTTTGTCACTCCCAGGGGTTTAACCATGCTGATGTGCTTGCTGAAATGAGCAGACTCAACAAGAAGAACCCTCATGAAAATGAGAGCCAGGAGCCATCTGAGCACATCTACAGCTGCTTTTGGCACTGTGCTCATAAGATGTCTCCAAAGGTCGTGTTGACGTCCTATCTGATGTTATGGCTCTGTGACCACGTATTTGCAGGTGGTTCCGGTTCTGTGGAGAGGATGTCCAGGAATCTTATTTTGCCAGCAGTAAAGCCGGTCTTTGGTCATCCTTTGGCTCTGCTTCCCGCTATGGTTTGCAACCTGAAGCGGGGTTTGAGGGAGTTCACGGATAATGTGATAAATGAGATGGGCAAGAGGGACAATTTCCCTCATGCGGGGTTGCCCTTTCATTATCTGATGGGGTGGATGATCTTGCACCATCCTAATACAATGACTCCTGGGTCAGAGGAGGAACTTATTGTTGGTGACGCCTTTATCCGCCGCTCCTACAAATGGAAGTGGCTGCATATGGGCGTGCCTGTCTGTAGGAGGGTTTTGTCCTACCTCCAGGGATGGAAGATCATAAAGGTTTCCCCAACTTTCAATGGCTGTGAGGCAGATAAGGAGTTGGAGGACTCTGGCAAGGATGCGATCACTTTGCCAATGTGGGTTTCTGTTAGCTGCAGAGCATTCGGTTTTCCCACCTATTGTATCAGAACAAGAATTATTGTTTTTTAGAACCGTACCTGCCAAGTCGCTTCGCACGTCAATTCGCCTATACCCAATTAATGCTGAGAAACCCCAGCAATTCTCTGGGGTTCATTGGGTGTTTTTTGGATGGAGCCCGGGAATGGAAATAATATAATGCCTGGTGCACGGGAGTGCGTTTCTCCTTCCCAGTTCACAATCCTCAGCCACATATCTTGTTTCTGCAATAAAGCTCTATTGTGCGATAAATACTGTTCCTCCTGGGTATGACCGGGAGACCAGTTTTATTGTCGGGACACAACTCGAAGCTACAGGGAGTATGCTGGCGAAGGCTCGGGCATATCGTTCGCCTAACGTGGTAGCTTTCAGTGATGTCCCTGCAGTACCAAGGGGAGGTTCTCGAGAGCAGCCCGCGGCAAGTCAACTGAAGAGGCGTGCTTCGACGGAGGAAGATTCATTGGCTCCCAAGAAGCCCAAGAAGATGTTAGCTACTAAGGATGGGGGCATAATACCGCTTTTGCGGCACCAACATAACCAGCTCCTGTAGTGGTATATAAATTAGCATCTGTCTGACTCGGTATTTCCTCTTGTGCTCATATGTCTCTTCTTTTCAGGAGGTGTTGAAGAAGAAACCCCAATCTTTGAGGTCGGGTTCAAGTAAACCAAAGGATGTGGCGAGCTCATCTGATGAGCGTATCTCTCCGATTGCGCCATCTCCGGTGGAGGTGACTTTGGATGATGTCCCCGTGGAAGTTCTAGCCCATTTGGACCACGGTGGAGAAGACGTCGCAGATGTAACGGCTCCTGAGGATGTTGATTCCTCTCCGTTAACCCGTCGGAGAGACGAAGCAGGATCTTCACAGGGAGTGAAGCAAACTACCATGGGCCCCACCAAAACTGGTGCAGGGGTTTTGAAAGAAGTAGCCAGACAAGTCCCTCCTGATGAGGAGGAAGAATGGGACTCGTCTTCCTCGGATGACGTCCCCGAAGAAAATGTTGGGGGTGATCCCGCAACAGGTGGGGAAGAACATGCCAACAAGTCGGCAACTGAGCCCTCTATTGGAAGGGATTTAGACGACCCAGTTTCAAAGGATGTTTTATTGCCAGATCCTATTTCTGTCCCGGTGGGAGGCACGACTTGTTTTTCGAGTCCGACTCATGCCTCGGGGATTAAGGTTGGTGAAGAAGAAGTGACTCGTCTGCCGAGTTCTACTCCAGCTTCAAATGAAGAAGAGGTAGGAAGGTCTGTTCTCTGCCCTGATGCTGAAAACCCTTTGTCGATGGTAGGAGGATCCCCCCTTGTCATAGATGTTGCTGCGGGGTCTACCGTGGCGGACCCGATTGTCATGAGGTTGTGTGGGGCTGGCTCAGACAAGGACAAGGGCCCCTTGGTGGATGACACACCCTCCATTCCTTCTCCTTGGAGAAAGGTGTCGAGTCCCCCTGGAGGTTCGGCTCCGATGATGGGAGATTCAGAGGTCGTGACTGCGGAGGCTCCGGTCTCTGACCCTGAAGGTATGGTGGTTGAGGCTCCTATGAGCCGCACAGTGGCGCCGATCAAGCCCTACAACTTCAACATATTGGCACAGCTTGCCAATACTCCAGCCCGACTGTCACTCTTCGAGCTCCTCTGTCTCTCCAAAGAGACTCGGGATGCCCTCACCAAAGCTTTGCAGATCGCTGATTCGTTCCTCACCCTGTTGCAACTGCCCAAGGAAGATCCCACCGCGTGCCCATATTGCCATAACGTGGTCGAGGTGATTCCTAATGTCACCTTCACTCAAAAGGAATGTTGCTGAAGAACAATCGGCATAATTGACCCATGTACAATATAAGCTATATTGGTGCCATCAAGGTTGATCGCATCCACATCGACCATGGCTCCTCCCTCAATATAATTCCCCAAAGTTTACTCCAAACCTTGGTGATTCCGATGCACCGACTGACTGCGTCAAACACTATAATCAATGGTTTTAATGCTAGAAAGAGTGAGCCCTTGGGCAAGATTCGTCTGAAATGCCAGATAGGCGATCTCCAGACGGATATGACTTGTTATGTCATTGATGCAGACATAAACTATAATATTCTGCTAGGCCGACCATGGATACATGACTACATGATCGTACCCTCCACTCTCCATCAATGCATGAAGTATGTGGCCAACGACGGGACTATCAAAACTGAGTTCGCTGATATCGACCCATTCCGAGGACACGAAGCATACTGCACTGATACTGATCTGTACAAATATGTCCCCTAGGATGGCGATGCCAATGATGCAGATGATAAGACAGAGACTGCATCTGAGAGCACAGCGGTCACTAAAGAACCGCTGAAAATTAGACTAAAGGGGATGCCTCTCCAGACTTCAATGCCTCTTGTCGTCAAGCTTCGAAGAAAGGATCCTACTCACTTGTCCCTGATATCGCCCACAGCAAGTCAGGAACCTATTCGGATAAAACTACCCCGAATAGCCCGAAAAGCAGTTATGAGGTCGCAAGAATCTCTGGCTCTAGCTCCCTTCGTAGTCAAATTAAAACAGAGACGACCTCCAGCTTCTTCCATGATAGCCCCGGTTCTCACTGATGAGGAGTTAGGGGACTACATGTGCGCCAATGCCGATGCACACTCATTAGATGATGTAATTCCTCAGGATAAAATTTTGTATTTTATTAATAGAAAGTTGTCTTTGAATTGATCTTGTGCATACTGGAACACTATGTATTTGTTAGACAATGGTCTGTACATGCTACAAACACAAGTGACGACCGCTAATCTTACAAGCCGAGTTGTCTCTTCCCGAGATGCTTACTTTCTGGTTCCATCAAAAAAGAAAGATGAGGAACCCATCATCTTCGATCGAGTAGAACATCCTTAAAGACTTACTCCCGCAGAACCGGAACCCGGTAACGGCAAGATGTAGCTCTACCGTTACACCGCTCAAGCCAAATACTTTATCCAGAAGATGGGCTATGACTTGACCAGTCGTAGAGGTCTGTATTATAGCAAAGGTCGATGCCTCCCTTTATGACTTCATGTTCCAAAGGGAAAGTCTTAAAATTACTACCAGCGCACTCGCCGGGGGTTGGGTTATGTTATACCTGCGACAACTTCTGAGAGTTAGGAGCTGGAAGTCATGATGCACTCTCACTCCTCCGATTCCTCAACCTGGGACTCTGATTCCAGTATCGGTCAGGCCTTCGAAATGATACTATCAATCAATATGGTCTCTGCAGATCCCCCAGTCGAGGATGAAGACCAAATGTTGGATTTCTCAAAGATGAACCCTGGGATCAATGCCTAGGATCCCAATGGGAGTGGTGTTTTGAACAGCGAGAACCTTCCACTGAAGACGAGGTCGTTTAAGTCGACCTAAGATATGAGGCTTCACCTAAACCCATCTTCATTAGCAAAAGCTTGACTGGAGAGGATAAGGAATGTCTGGTACAACTTATCCGAGAATACATTGATGTCTTAGCTTGGAGCTATGAAGACATGTCAGTTTAGACCCGTAAGTCACAATACACCGACTCAACATCATGTCCAACGCTAAACCTGTCAAACAACAGCAGCATCGTTTTCGGCCCAACATCATGGATGCTATCAAGAAACTGGTCGACAAACTCATAGGCAGTGGCTTCATTCGTGAGGAACAACATCCAGATTGCGTGGCTAATATTGTTCCCATCACTAAGAAGAATGAAAAGATTCGAGTCTGTATAGACTTCATGGATCTCAACTCGGCCTGCCCAAAAGAGAGTTTCCCCTCCTGATCACTGACGTGATGATCGATAATACTTGTGGCTTCGAACTCATGGACGGGTTTTCGGGCTACAACCATATTAAGATGTTCCCTGAAGATGAAAAGCATACTTCATTTTAAACTCTAAAAGGAATCTACTGTTACACAGTGATGCCTTTCGGTTTGAAGAATGCATGAGCAACATATCAGCGGACTATGAGCACTGTATTCTGTAAACATCTCCGCAAAATGTTGGAATGTTATATTGATGACATTGATATTAAAAGTCGAAGGAAAACCAACCATCTGGACGACTTGAGGACGGTGTTCGACTTGAGGTGGACACATCGGCTAAAGATGAACCCAAACAAGTCTTTCCTAGGATTTCCAGCGACAAGTTCTTGGGCTTCATCGTCATGGCCAAGGGTATTCACATTGACCCTAAAAAGACCAAGGCCATTCTGGACATGGCTCCCCAAAGAATCTTCGTGAGCTTTGAGGCCTGTAAGGACGTTTGGCATATATCAAATGATTCATAGCAAATCTTTCTAGGCGATGTCAGCCGTTTACCAAGCTAATAAAGAAAGGGGTTTCTTATATATGGACCGAAGAATGCCAGCGTGCGTTCGACGACATTAAGAAAAATCTCACTAGTCCCCCAATCCTTGTAGCACCGACGTGGGAAGGTCCTTTCTATTGTACGCCCGAGTCATGGACCTTTCTCTGGGCGCTTTGCTAGGCCAGAAGAGCGACGAAGGCCACGAACAGGCAATTTACTATCTGAGCAGGGCCATGATCGGTGCCAAACATCGTGATAATCCTATTGAAAAGGAGTATCTCGTTCTAGTCTTCGCCATCCAAATGACGTATAATTATGTGGCTGGACAGACAATCCACGTCATCTCCAGTGTCAATCACCTCATAGTCCTTATGACCAAGCCAGGGACGCTGAACTCACGGTTAGCCACATAGGCAATCCTCCTGACGCCTTATGACATGGTGTTCATCCCATAAAAGGCGATTAAGGGTCAAGCATTGGCCGACTTCATGGCGGCACATTCTGTACCAAAAATGTTAAAGCTTTAAGACGACATTCCTGATGAAGTCCTAGAGTCAAACGCGATCTCAGACAATCCTGTATGGTGAATCTTCTTTGACGGCGCTTCAAGAACAGGCCCTAAGTGTAACGACCCGCTTCGCCCTAGCGAAATGCCGATTCAAATGCCAAGTGCAACGACTTAAATGAGTCGTTAACTTAAAGAGTTACATTGACCCGAGAAATGCATCGAGTGAGATCGATGCAAGTGTTAAATTGGCCCGAGAGAAAGCATTGAGTCGGTTCAAAGATTCTAAGAAATCGAATCGATGCAACGCATAAGTCCGATTCGATCGAATACTAATTTTAGTTGGTTTTATGCGCAGGCTATGCTTTTGCGCTGAATTATTAGGACATACAAGTAAATAATGAATATTTTAAAGACTTACCGTGCAAGTTGACCTTCTCCACTAATCAGTTCCTTTTCACCCTCTTCATAGCCATGACGTCCTGAATTAATGAACACAAGAAAAAAAGAGTAAAATTTAAGGATATTTAATATAAATGTCAAAGTTCAATGCTTTAAAGAGGAACTGACATATATATGCGGTGTACTGTTCCATTTTTTTAAGTTCATGAAGTGAAGGAACTACCTCTAAGTTCTCCAAGTCTATGGAGGTTTATAACTTAGAGAAGAAACTGATTTGCTAAGCCAAATGAATCAAGCTATCACACATTTTATTAAGTGGACATAGAAAAAAGCTGTAGAAAGTTAAGTATAACAAGGAGAATCCTAATAATTTTTACGAATTTCCAGACTGCCAACAAAGAGCAGCCATGCTACTAACAGAGGAGAAATAAAAAATCTTAATAGTTCATCACCATAATATAGGAGAAATAAAAAATTCTAACCTTACAATAGCTTCAAAGCTGAGATAGTGGTACAGTGTGTGTTTGCACTTGCTTTGGTCGTTGCAGTTGCGCTTGCTTTGGTGGTTAAAGTTGTATTCGCTTTGATGGTTGTGTTTGTTTTTTTGATTACTGTTGCAATATTGGAGGTGATGTGCGCTCAAAATTGTTTTCAAATAACTAACATTATAAATACAAGAAAAATGTTACAGGCAATCCATAAAATGAATTTAGCTCATATACATCTAATATTTGATAAATTCTAACATGTTCTGTGCCAGAAGATACATCTCATGGAGATTGTGAGACAGCACCTATATCACGCTGATGACTCTCAAGTAAATTTTGTATTTGTGTTTCCATTCGATCACTCATCTGAGATTCTATAGCAGATAACATTTCTTGCATCTGGAGTTCCATCTGCTCGTTCATTTCAGTTTTGTTTCTCTCATTTTTAGCTATCATCGCACGTCGAACCCTTTCATTTTCAGCCTCCATTTCACGTCGTAGGTTCTCCAACTCTTGTTGATGTTGTGTCTCAATCTTTCTTCTCTAATCCTGGGACAGTTTATACGATGGTCCAAATACCATAGTCTAACAGAGAATTGGTTCGTACTAAAGAAATTTGTAAGAAATAGGAAGAGGATAAAGTAGTTTAGGAGAATTGTACGAATGAAATTTGTAAGAAATATGAATTGCCCCTCTACATCAGTGATTAGTCCAAGATGATGGCGATAACAGAACTAGTCCTCGATTCATTCAATAAACCAAGAATGAAAAGATCGTACCATGGATAAGTACTTCCTCGATTCATTCATTCAATAACCTTTCTAAAGCAATATTTTTTGGGTCAAAGCGCATGAAGGAAGGGTCTCCTTGTTTGTGCTTCATTGAGAACACTAATTTCAATTAATACAGTGTATATATGATCCTATAGACAAAAATATAGAAATAATATAACATACCTGGACGAAAGCGAGGAGGCTGAAAGAGATGAGGACTAGCTGATCGACTTCCAATGGCCGAAGGAGAGGAGGACGTAGCCAGGATCAAATTTTGGCAGCCAAAGAGAGAAGGAATTTCGTGTTCCTCAATTTTGACTTTTAATTGAAAAAGAGGAGCTCTGGAAGACTTCTAAATCGATGGAGATGATTTATGAGGGAAACATTTCAGTTGTGGAGGGAAAAGAAAAAAATGGGGAGGAATTATTCTCTTTGAACCCGCGTAGCTATAGCTGCTATATATCATTAAAGACCCGATACACACATATATATAGAAGACCAATGTTACCATATATAGAGATTACCCATGTATTATATATTGGACATAAACAAATTGCATATACAGAGACAAACGACATTACCATATATGTGAACACCAGATTTAATTTGGGTTTATGGCACTATACCTTAACATAAATAGGCACGGCTTGTATAGATCGGCAAAACGATAGAAGATAATTAAGCCAACTTATTCATAAATGTCGTACCAATTATTTTCTCTTTGAACCCATGTATAGGTCCGTTGTATAGATTTAATTTGGGTTTATGGCATTAAACCTCACTAGATGGAATTACAACAAATTGATATTAAGAAATTTTCCAACGTTTTTTCTCATAACGTAGGTATATGTCAGAAAAAAAATGGCACATAATTTCCAAATACTCGACATTCTTGCCCAAATATTGGTAAATATCTCCACATTCTCATAACGTCGGTATATACGAGGAAAAACATCGCATAATTTCCAAATACTCAACATTCTTGTCCAAATGTCGGTACATTTCTCAACTTTAAACACAAACGCAGGTAATTTCCAACGTGTATCTTAAAACATCGGTATATAATGACTACACTACGTTTACATAAACGACGGACGAAAAGAACGTCGTGAAAGCCCTGTTTTCTTGTAGTGAACCCAGATTGCTTGCAGGGTACGGGAGAACCTCGTCAGGTGCGGAGTCTTTCTTCGAACGTACTAAGGTGCGAAACTAACTCTGGAGCCTTGGAGCGTTGCAAGGAGCTGAAGCACCATATACAGGACATAATGTATCCGAACATCGCTAAGTATCATTTCATATTGTAAGTCGCTTGGCACGTCTTTTATGTTTCAGGAGAGAGGGAGAGCTTGAGCGAATTGTAATCTCGGCCTAGCGCCGCTTGTAATATTTTTTGAATATCAATAAAGAGTTTGAAATTGTTTCAACTTGTGTTCATTTACTTTCTACTGTAAATGGGGATACTCTGTGCGACTCTGTGGCCTAGCTTCAATCGGCCGTTTCTGGACATGGCCTTGCACGAGTGCAACCTAGGCTCATGCGACATCGCGCCCAAGCGAGGACGATCGCTCCTCCACGAGCGGTGCGTGACAGATTGGTATCAGAGCACGGCTTTACCTCCTTGGACCTGATGTTGATTATCTAAGTTTTGAAAGCTCGATCATGGATAAAAGAAGTGTATACTCTCTCTCATTGTTCCTTGAGATGTTCCATACAATAAGTCTAATATTTTTAAATGCTCATACAAGTGTTTAGTTGAACGGAATCGATATGTGAAGGCCTTTGTGCCGAACTGTGTCAGACTTGAGTTGGAAGGAACCTATGCTAAAGTTAGCAAGTGGTGTGTGTGTCTGAATAACCTTACGCTGACAATAGAAAATGATTATGCAAGACCAGAGTACAGTCCAAACTGGACGGCTATGCACACAGCCTTTTGGCTTAGTTGTATCGACTATCGCGCACCTAGACCTTTTGTTGTGAGCTTGTTTGCGAGCGAGATTGAAATATCGCTCGAATGAGGAAATGTTACACTTAGGGTGTATATCGATAGAGACGCTATCGGATCAACGGTAAGGCGAACACGGGGGTTCTTAGATTTTGGGGAACGGGCGAACGTATATTCGAATGTGTTGATTGTGAATCGAATGATCATTTCGAGGGTTTATAGAATGACTTGATCTCAAGTGGTGTATGCGATAGCCGCGAAGGGGATGAAGAGTGAGTTTTGATGATTGATCAAGTGGCTCGAATCCTGAGTGGTGTATGGACCATCTAGGAAATTGTTCGAGCAAAATTAAGCATTTAGGCGCAGCAATGAGTATGTCAACAAGCAATATAATCATGCAAAGCCTTATAATGAGTAACGCTTAGTTGGTCATGAATTCGAGGATTTTGAATAATTGATGTTTTTCGAACGATTTGTGAATGTGTAGTGCAAATTACAAAACAGTTGAATAGAGATTCGGAACGATGAAACAAATTGATGTATTGGTCGAGGAAACTTGGTGGATCGTACGTGTGATTTTAGAATAGTCGAATGGATTGGAACTTAAGTTGAGGTACAATACTCATAGATGAGATCGAAGATAGCACGACTAGAAGATAGCGTGCATGAAAATGTTAGTTTAAAGATACGAGAATGACTAAGAATTTGGGATAGATGTTGCTCAAAGAATTGAGTTAGCATAGAACGATGCGAATTGAGGAATCATGTTGCACGATTCAGATTTTGTTGCAAAAGAGGATCGTCAGGTTATGTACATCATCGATGGTATTGAGGTGTATCAAAGATCAATGTATGATAACTTAGGGGTACTATAATTCAAGGAATGATGAGCGTGTAAAATGTTATTGTTCAGATGGAATATATATACTTGGGATTTTGATGGATGCAAACGGAAGTGTCTTGATTGATTCGATGATAACCACAATGTTGATGTTCTTGTCTTGTGCAATGGCAACTCCAGTATTGCACATACGCACGTCGAATTAGGGCAATCATTTCATGGGAGCGCTAGCATGCTGATTCATGTCCAACGGGAATGATCGAACCTGCGGGAGATCATGGCGTGGCAATTGGATGATTTTAACTTGTGCTTTGATGTGAAGGTGGATTCGAGAATTATTGGACTTGTTGACAATAATGTAAGTTTGAGGATTGAGTAGACGCAATGTATGTATCGAGAATGAGCTAGCCTAGACTCAAAGCAAGAGTTACGCCCCGATTAGGATGATTATTATGCGGGAGCGTTGGCATGGTGATTTCATATCAAGCGTGGATAATCGAACTTGCGGGAGATTTCGGGCGTGACATATTGTTATGCTAGACAACCTTGTGATCGAATACGTGAATTGGATAGGATGGATAGGTGGATTATATCAAACATGTTTGAAGAGGTCGACTATACAAATTACTAGTTTAGACGTACGATATTGATACCGAGAATTAGTTAAGCAGAATTTACCGTAGGATGGCTTCGCTAAACGAACTCCGACCCCGTGCAAAAAATGTCTTGATGCGAATAGGATGAATACCGCTCGATGTTTAGAAATTTGAGTGAAGCGAGCTTGGGTAGAGTATCTCATACGAACGAACAATGGTTCGACCATAGGATTGGGGCGAGCATCATGCAACGAGTTATACGATGAACTACGAACTGAGTTGTAACTATTACCTTGTGAGTTGACCTAGCAGATAGGCAGACAACCCTATGCCGAGTAATTGAACCTATGTGACCGACATTAGAGTATCGTTCGGGTGGACGATAGATCTGGGGCAACAAGATTTAGAGTTAGGACGTGGAGTTAGGAGTGTGTGCTAGCGACATTGATATCAGACCCGAACGAAGTGAGTGATAGAAATCGGTGATGCACAAGTAAAGTTGGGATAACGAATTGAATCATTGCTTGAAAGACGTACTTGATTGTATTGCAATTCATGGTTTTGAAATCGTACTAGAATTACTTGGATTTTGGTTGACGCCTCTAAGAAGAAATTGTATTGATTTTATAAGACAAGAACGCTTGAGAAATGAATTGTGTCATCTCGAGGATCGAGATAAACGATAGTGAAATTAATTGGAGTTGGTTTTAATCGAGTTAGTAAAATGACCGGCAATTCGAAACTATCACGAGTAGCTTGTCTAACTTTGCTATCGCTAAGCTTTCTAGAAATGTATATATTCGGGGGACGCCTTGAATATGTGCACGATCCAGACTCAGTGATATGATGAACTCGAATACAGCTACAAGTGGATATGTTGAGATGTGCATGGATGAGGGAGTTAGCCTCAACCTACGACCCTCGTATTTGACGAATTATTACGCACCTTGTTTGACCATTATAGTCCCATGACAGGGCGCAATAGCGACCAAGTCATACAAACACGACGATTAAGTGAGTACCATCAACTTTCGAATGAGTGGTAAAGTCATTCAATAAAATTGACCAAAGGCATGCGACACGAAACTTATAAAGATACCCGAGTATGGTTAAATGCCATCGAAGGATAAAGTCATTCGATGGGAACGGCCTAAGATATGCACACGATATGGATTAAGGAACGGTAGGATAATTTACACTCTGGATAGTCCGGAGGACAAGATTTATTCTGAGTGGTGTATAATGTAACGACCCGCTTCGCCCTAGCGAAATGCTATTCAAACGGCAAGTGCAACGACTCAAATGAGTCGTTGACACGAAGAGTTACGTTGACCCTGTAGGACCGTTGAGCACCTCTAGAAGGGGGTGAATAGAGGGTGTGTGTGTGCAGCAGAAATGATCACCACCAAAAAAATTAATAAATTATAAACTATGGCAGATATAAGAGACAGTGAATTAAATGCAATAATCAAGAGATAGAAGATCAAACTCAGTGAACACCGCGATATATACTGGTTTCCCTCTGAGAGGACTAATCTAGTCGCAAGTACTCTTGCCCGCTGTTAATCTACTATTCACAAGATAAATGAGAGCTTGTCATCTCTTTACAACACCGTGCCTTGGTGACGAGCGCATGACCGACTCCAACAAAATTGAACACGAAAACTGAAACGTTTTCTGAATTGCGACCTCTTTACAACTCTTTGAACCAAAGACTATAAACCAAACAGAATGTTACTGGCTTTGGCTAAGAGTGGTATAGGTGAGATTTGAGAGCTTTAGAGCGTTGAAAAATACTTCGGAAGAGATAGAGAGAAGAGTGAATGAGTGATTAAAAATGTGAAAATCCTTCTCTATTTATAGTATTTTTGAGGACCGAACTCGGGCAGAGTTCGGATGCTAGGATCTCGCATTAAAATGTTGCATGTAGATTTGGAGGGAACCAAATTTTAAAAATCTACTGTCCGAACTTGGTCCGAACTCGGTCAGAGTCCTGACCGAATTCTGTTGAGTCAGAATGGGATTTGTATGGGCCAAATTGTATATGTTTGGGCTCTTTGGATATGTAGGATTCTTTTGGGATAAATAGGTAGGCATAGGTAGGCTTTTTAATTCTGTGGACTGGGAAAAACCTAAGCCAGTAATAATCCGAACGATCTCACATTCTATATTTCTTAGACTCAATAAAAGTAAAAGTGCAAAAGAAAATATAAAATGACTCGATCTGGATTCTAATACAATCTTGTCTGGATGATGATGCTGTTGGCCCGTTGGTCATATGGTCAACCTGATTTTAATAATTGATCAAACTCAGTCCGGATATACAAAGCTAGTCGGGATATCTCGGATTCTTGGACATGATCAAGATTGGCTATCCACTCCATTCAAGACCGAAGATCTGTTTGCCTACTCGAGTCTGTAATTTCTTATGCAATGTATTTTTCATTTTATTTGAGTCTAGGAATATGTTGTACACCGAGTCGTACTAGCAAATAGGCTACCCTCAAATGAGTTCAAAATGTTTTTAAAATGACCTCTCAAAAAAGTTTACAAAAAGATTTTCAAAAAGGTTTTCAAAAATCACCAAAAGCTTTTTCAAAACCCTAACTAAACCCTGACTTAACCCTAACAGAACTCGGACCGAGTTCGGCCAGAGTTCGGCCAGAGTTCGGTTGGTGGCCGTTGTGATTTTGAATCTTTGGAACTTGGTCCTCCTGCAGTTGCGGATTTGACCGAGATTTGCTCAAAGAGTTCTGCCCGAATTCTGCCCAAATTCTGACAGAAGTCTGCCTTTGGAACTCCTATAAATAGAGAAGGATTTTGATCATTTCAATTCACTCATTCACTTTCAATCTTCTCTCTATCTAAAGCTTTCAGTCTTCCAAAGAGTTTTCTAGAGCTTTCAATTTCAGATCCCAAGCCAGTTACAATCCTCTAGTCGATTTGCCAGTGCGGTGCGGTGTAGAAGTTTCTGAGAGATTGTAATCAGAAGGCTTGATTGAAGAATACCTCTTCACATTTGAAGTTGGACGAGTTCTTCGTATCAAAGCTCGCGTTGTAGAAGTTGCAAGGACTTCGTAAAAAAACTTGCAGTTTTTTCAATAGTGGATTCAACTGATAGCAAGAGTTCTACCGACTGGATTAGTCCTCAACAGAGGGATACCAGTATACATCGCTGTCTTTGCGTTTGCTCTCTTAACTTTGCCTTTACATTATTTTAGTTGTGATTAATATTCTGTGATTGTGCTGCTAACTTTTTTAATTAGCATTATTCCGCTGCCAACTCTATTCACCCCCCCTCTAGAGTATTACGCTTTACTATATCGTTCCTACAATTGGTATCAGAGCGGGTGTTACAGGTAAAGCAAAGGTAACAGTGTAATTATTTATTCATTTTAATTAACTGTTATATAGATCACAGCACAACACATGGCAACTGTGAAATTCACAATGAAGGCCAGGCCACAAACAGACCCCCACTGTTTGATGGTACGAATTATACATATTGAAAAACACGGATGAGTTTCTTCTTGAAATCTCTTGATTTTGATTTATGGTCCATTGTTCTTGATGGCTATCAAAAGCCACCTCGTATAAATGTTGATGGAGTTTTAGTTGAAAAACCCCCATAGCAGATATACAGAGGAAGAAAAGAAAAGGGCCAGTCTTGACGCACGTGCCATTAATGCTCTATTTTGTGCTTTAGACAGAACTGAATTTAACAGGGTGTCTATCTGCACAACGGCTAATGAAGTATGGAAGCTACTCGAAGTCACACATGAAGGCACGACTCAAGTCAAGGAATCTAGACTTACTCAAGAGTACGAGGCGTTCAAAATGAAGCCCAACGAAACAGTTACACAAATGTTCGAGAGGTTCTTGGATATTGTAAATCCTTTGTCCTCCCTAGGCAAAGATTACAGTAACCATGAAAAGATTCGCAAACTCCTGCGAGCTCTCACCAAGAACTGGATTCCAAAGGCTACTGTAATCATTGAAGGGAACGACCTCACAACTATGTCCCTCGAAGTACTCATGGGTAAGCTACTCACTCATGAACTGGAGCTACAAGATTTTGAAGAGCCTGCACCAAAGGAGAAGACTATCGCCCTCAAGGCTCAGCACAGAAAAGCTGCTGAAGATGACTCAGACAGCAGTGGATCTGACGCTGAAGATCAAGCACTCCTGGAAAGGAAGTTCAAAAGATTCATGAGACATGAGAAGAGAGTCAAAGAAAACAACAGCAATAACTGGTACCAAGAAGATGCTGTCTGCTATGGTTGCAAGAAGAAGGGACACATGAAGAAGGATTGTCCCACAAACTCATCATCAAGCAAGAAGAGCAACAGGTATGAAAAAGGGAACCTGAATAGATCAACATCACGAAAATATGCCAACACCAGCATATGGCATGAAAGTGAAGCCAGCGACTTAGAAGACAAACAATCAGAAGACGCTGCAAACGTATGCTTTATGGCATCCGATCAGGTACCTACTGAACCTGTAGTTGATACTTATGATGACTTCACCTTTGAGCAATTAGGAGATGCCTTCAGTGACCTGATGACTGATTACAGGAAACTGCATAGTAAGTATCAGACCTCTAAGAAGGTACTCAAAGAGTACAAAGGTAAAATAGGTAAACTTACCGACCTACTAGCTGAGGTTAGAAATAATGTTAGTGAGTCTGGTGAGCTTTCTTCAATAAAGCTCTTATTACACGAGACAACCAAGTCATCTGAAGAGAAAGACAAAATTATTGACCAACTCAAGGAAGAACTTTCTATAGAGAAGAAAAGTCTTCAATGTGCACAAATCAGAATAGAATCACTTACTTCTGATTATACTAAGTTGTATGACACTTCCAAAAGATTGGAAATTAGGTTAGGAAAATAGCCTGAGCTTGCTGCTTCCTACCCTAACACGTGTCACTTACCGAGAAATCGGAACATTCCCAAGCCAAACACTGTCAGACCTAACCCTATCAAACCTTTACCCCAAAAGGTTAAGCCCAAACAAGATTATAGGTATGCTTTCTTCTATACTAGAAAACCCAAACCTACCAACCATGCACACCACTCAGCTTTCAACACTCGACATGCACAATGTCATTATTGTGGCCTCATTGATCATATATTATCTGCATGTAGAATGAGAATGCTTGTTGATTTAAATGTTTATGCTTGGATACCTAAAGCTAACAATTCAGGACCCTACAAGAAATGGGTACCAAAGGTTTCATCTGCAAACTGTTTTATAGGTGGAACACCCTTCACATGCTAGAAGCAAATGGATCCTCGACAGCGGTTGCTCACGGCATATGACCGGTGATGCTACCCTATTTGCAACACTGTCGAAGAAAAAGAAGGAAGGCTATGTCTCCTTCGGTAATAATTTGAAAGGGTATATTATTGGTATCGGTGATGTAGGCCGATGAAGGTATATTTTTAGGTTATGCGGCCAAGAGCAAAGGATACAGAGTCTTCAACAAACGTACCATGATCATCGAAAAGTCAATCAATGTCACTTTTGATGAATTGAATCAAATGACAATTGATGACAATGACGAAGATACATCTGTACCAAGCTCAACTCCAGCTGATTCTCAACCAAGCTCTGCACTAGCTGAACCTCCTAGAGAAGATCCAGGAACCAGCTACCTTCAGAATGAAGCGAAAAGGTTGAAATTTACAGCTAATCATCCAAAGGATTTGGTAATTGGTGATATTACCAAGGGAGTAAGTACTCGTACATCCTGTAGAGATATTGTTTCTAGTGTTGCATTTATTTCACAGCTAGAACCCAAAACTATTGATGAAGCATGTAGTGATAGTTTTTGGATAAATGCTATGCAAGAGGAATTAAACCAATTTGAATGGAATCAAGTTTAGGAACTTGTTCCCAGGCCTGTTGATCATCCGGTCATTGGCACCCGTTGGATATTCCGAAACAAACTGAATGAGAATGGTTTAGTGACTCGTAATAAGGCTCGACTCGTAGCTCAAGGATACAATCAAGAAGAAGGTATCGACTACGATGAGACTTATGCCCCAGTTGCGAGATTAGAATACATTCGCATGTTATGTGCATTTGCATATTTTCATGATTTCAAACTTTTTCAAATGGATGTGAAAAGTGCTTTTTTAAATGGTTTTATAAAAAAAGAAATTTTTGTAGCACAACCTCCAGGTTTCACGGATTTCAAAAACCCAGATCATGTTTTCAAGTTGAAGAAAGCTCTATACGGTTTAAAACAAGCCCCTCGTGCTTGGTATGATCGTCTAAGCTCTTTTCTACTTGACAACGGTTTTTTAAAAGGGAAGGTTGACACTACACTGTTTATTAAATCTTTTAATGGCAAGCTGCTTTTAATTCAAATCTATGTTGATAATATTATATTTGGATCTACTGATGAATCTCTGTGTTAAGAATTTTCTAAGTGTATACAGAATGAGTTTGAGATGAGCATGATGGGAGAGCTGAAATTCTTTCTCGGACTGCAAATCAAACAAACTGATAATGGGACATTCATAAATCAAGCCAAGTACACAAAAGACTTGCTAAAGAAGTTCGATCTGGACAATGTCAAACCTATTGGCACTCCAATGGCAACTTCAACAAAGCTTGATTCAGATGAACAAGGCAAGCCAGTCGACACACGTAAGTATCGAGGTATGATTGGTAGTTTACTTTATTTAACTGCTAGTCGTCCAGATATAATGTTTAGTGTTTGTCTGTGTGCACGTTTTCAAGCTAACCCAAAGGAATCACATCTGTCCGCAGTTAAGCGTATCTTTCGATACCTTAAAGGCACTTCTTCTGTTGGCTTCTGGTATCCCAAAACTAAATCCTTTGACCTTATTGGTTATTCGGATGCAGATTTTGCTGGATGCAAAGTTGATAGAAAAAGTACAAGTGGCACATGTCATTTCTTAGGCAAAGCTTTAGTCTCTTGGTTTAGTAAAAAGTAAAATTCTGTAGCCCTATCAACAACAGAGGCTGAGTACATCGCCGCAGGACGTTGTTGAGCTCAGATTTTGTGGATGAAACAAACCCTAGAAGACTATGATTTATTTTACACACATATTCCCATTTTCTGTGATAACACGAGCACTATTAATTTGACTAAGAATCCAGTATGTCACTCTCGTACTAAACATATCGAGATTCGACATCATTTTCTTAGAGATTATCATCAAAATGGAGATATAAACCTTGTGTACATAGATACTGAAAATCAACTAGCTGACATCTTCACTAAACCTCTAGCGGAAGATCGTTTCAATTATTTACGTCGAGAATTAGGAATTTTGGACGTCAATAATATTAATTGATTTTGTTTTATGATTATATATCATTATGCAAAAACTGTGTTAGAGACAAGCCAATAAAGAGTCTGTCTGTCACCACAACTACGGTTGAAGCGAAGCGGTACTTAAGAGTACCCCGGTGAACCTCCGCCAGCTGGGACAGTACTCCTACAGCTAATCTGAGACAGTTGCTGTGTAACGACATTTAATTCATAAAATAATATTAATTATGTTAATTGAAGGCCAAAATAACTAATATTTGAATTAAATATTTGAAATGAGACAATGAAAAAGAATGGCGAAAATCAACTTTGAAGAACCCTAGGCGAATTCGGCCAGAGCTCTGACCGAATTCGGCCCGAGTTCGGTTGAGGGTGTCTGGTTATATATACAGTACCCGAGCAGCCCTTCTTCTTCATTGCTTCCAAATTATTTCAAACAGCAGCAGCAGCCGACCCGAGCCATTAAACCCTAGTTCTTCACCACCCTATTCCATCCAATCCAAGTGGTGAAATCTCTCCAAAATTTGGAATCGTGCGGAGATCGTCGTTCTCTACGACATATCTTGATTTCGTGAGGTATAACTCCATCTCTCCCCACCTTTCTTTTAGTGCATTTTTATTCCAATTTGCATATATGGCTCCTAAATTCAATCCATCTAAGAGGAAGAAGACGACCCCTAGTGAGGAAGGGTCATCTTCGCATCCACATACGGATTCACTCTTTTTGCCGGTCCAAACGAGCGACGGTGCGTTCGATGGGTTTTTCTTTCAAACCCTCGACCAAGCCCTACTGTGGTATGGTGATTTTTCTATGCGATCCATATGCACAGGCGCTCCAGTCAAATGGATTGTGTTTCCTGATCATCGTCATTTGTTTGAGGCATTAGGGTTACACTTATTTGTTAAAATATGCTTTCCTATAGCAACTAATGCCATTAGATTGTTCTATTGCAATCTCATATTAGACACTTTCGATGTGACCACACGTGTTGGAGGTATTGATATCAATTTCGATGATAGCCTCTTAGCGGAGATCCTTGGTATCCCGAGCGAAGGTGAACCGCTAGTCGATATCACTGATTTTGACTTTTCCGAAGGCACGACACTCGCAAGTTTCAAAGTGGAACTCTGTGCACCTGATAGAGTACGCTCTGGAAAGTTCAAGGCTAACAACCTGAACTTGTTTAACTATGAATTGCATCGCATCATCTATTCCACTCTTCTTCCTAAATCCACTTCAAAGGATGATGTGACTTCTCTTGAGCTGTCCGCCATGTACCACATTCTTAAGGGGATTCCATT
The DNA here is from genome assembly GCA_029216955.1 of Iris pallida. NCBI lineage: Eukaryota > Viridiplantae > Streptophyta > Magnoliopsida > Asparagales > Iridaceae > Iris > Iris pallida. The sequence goes on from JANAVB010021999.1 coordinate 34,766,200, forward strand.
TTCTGCCCCTAAGACCATGATTCAGATGATGGGTCGTTGTCGTGCAAGAGATAGAAATCTCTCTTACGCGATGATTCTCCCATGCATCTTTCAGCGCTTTGACATTGATCTGCCGACTTGTACTCAGGACCCTGAGCCCAAGTTTCTTCAGTTATCTCGTCATAGCATGACTGCTACAGCTCCACCTACTGCTCCTCCTACTGCACCTCCTCCACCACCTCATCAGTATGCCATGACATTTGAGGGCATACATCAGCACTTATCTGCTTTGCACGTCTCGATGACGGACATGGCTCGCGAGTGTGAGTTCCGCGACGTCACCCGTTATCAGGCGATGTCAAACTCCTTGGCTGATCTTCGTTTTGCTCAGACTGGTCATTCAGCCGGTTCCATCCCTCGAGATCCAGCTTTTTCGGGTTACCGCTGTGAGGATGAGGCTGTCCATGCCTACTTCCAGCCAGGTAACGCCTATGATTGGTATCGTGCACCTCGTGACTACGTTGGTGAGTTCTATGCTGGCGCCCCTACTCATCCTTCTGGCGCTGGTACTTCTGGTGCTGGTCCTTCAGGACATGCTGGTCGAGCTGACGTTGGTGATGACGAGGATAGTGATGAGGAGATGTGATTTAATTTTTAGTGACATTCTATTGTATACTTGGAAATGCTCCAACATTCCAAGTTTTTATCAGTATTTATTTTTATCCGTACTTTTGATATTTATCAGCACTTTGTAGTATGCTTTCAGTACTTTTATCTTCATGGACATGCTTATGGTGTTTCGTTTATGATATTTCAGTTTATTTCAGCACTTTGTTTTAGCACTATCTCTTTATACTGCTTTTTCATTAAAAACTGCCTGTGAAATAGCATGCCTGAGATTTTTTTTATGTTTTTGAAACAATAGCATGCCTGTGATAATATTCTTTAGAGACAATACATGCCTGCATTGATATCTCTCTAATTTTTATGCCTTATCTCTTTTATATGTTTTCTCACTATTTGTTCCTTATGCATTAAATTGCGGGGGAGCCTTCTGCATTAAATGCGGGGGAGCCTTCTCTTGTGCAATTATTTTGCTAAGTGACAAAGGGGGAGAAAATTAAAGATCTAACATTTTTTTTGAGTTAATACAGGATATGAACAATTTCTACTTTTTGATATTTTGAACAAGCTTAGCTTAATGTTATATCATTCATAGTTTGTCAATTATCAAAATGGGGGAGATTGTTGGCCCATTGGTCATATGGTCAACCTGATTTTAATAATTGATCAAACTCTGTCTGGATATACAAAGCTAGTCGGGACATCTCGGATTCTTGGACATGATCAAGATTGGCTATCCACTCCATTCAAGACCGAAGATCTGTTTGCCTACTCGAGTCTGTAATTTCTTATGCAATGTATTTTTCATTTTATTTGAGTCTAGGAATATGTTGTACACCGAGTCGTACTAGCAAATAGGCTACCCTCAAATGAGTTCAAAATATTTTTAAAATGACCTCTAAAAAAGGTTTACAAAAAGGTTTTCAAAAAGGTTTTCAAAAATCACCAAAAGCTTTTTCAAAACCCTAACTAAACCCTGACTTAAGCCTGACAGAAGTCGGACCGAGTTCGGCCAGAGTTCGGTTGGTGGCCGTTGTGATTTTGAATCTTTGGAACTTGGTCCTCCTGCATTTGCGGATTTGACCGAGATTTGCTCAAAGAGTTCTGCCCGAATTCTGACAGAAGTCTGCCTTTGGAACTCCTATAAATAGAGAAGGATTTCGATCATTTCAATTCACTCATTCACTTTCAATCTTCTCTCTATCTAAAGCTTTCAGTCTTCCAAAGAGTTTTCTAGAGCTTTCAATTTCAGATCCCAAGCCAGTTACAATCCTCTAGTCGATTTGCCAGTGCGGTGCGGTCTAGAAGTTTCTAAGAGATTGTAATCAGAAGGCTTGATTGAAGAATACCTCTTCACATTTGAAGTTGGACGAGTTCTTCGTATCAAAGCTCGCGTTGTAGAAGTTGCAAGGACTTCGTAAGAAAACTTGCGGTTTTTCCAATAGTGGATTCAACTGGTAGCAAGAGTTCTACCGACTGGATTAGTCCTCAACAGAGGGATACCAGTATACATCGCTGTCTTTGCGTTTGCTCTCTTAACTTTGCCTTTACATTATTTTAGTTGTGATTAATATTCTGTGATTGTGCTGCTAACTTTTTTAATTAGCATTATTCCGCTGCCAACTCTATTCACCCCCCCTCTAGAGTATTACGCTTTACTATATCGTTCCTACAGATGCGACGTTCCTTTGTAGATGTAGGATGTAGGCGTAGTACATTCTTTGGTATTGATTTCAGTAACCTGTAATATCTGTAGCAGTTCGTATATTTTGTGTATCGACTTAAGTTATCGTTGATTATCAAAATCAGGTGTGACTATATTAGCCCATGGGCCAATAATCTCTAATATTTTGATAATTGACAAACTTGTGTCTATACCAAAATATAACTAATATTTTGAACTTTGAAATAATATACCTGACTTACAAAAATTTAAACTTTGGTATTGCTCTTCTCCCCCTTTGTCATTTACGCAAAATGTGTAGCTCCCCTGTAATATGTGAAGCCAACACAGACAAAGAAACAAATAGAGTAACAACCATACTAAACAAGTCATAACTCAATAGAACAAGTAGCAATGTAAATAAATTAAAGCTCAAATAGCATGAAATACAACTAAAAGAAAATACAACTAAAATCCAAATGCATAAAGTCACAACTGAAAGAGTTTATGACTGCTACATAAGTTGAACTGAAAGAGTTTGGACTGCTACAAAGTACACTAGATCATCATCAGCTAGCTAAAATCACAAAACTCTAAACTAAAAGCCCAAATCATATTTAAGCATCATCATCGGCTGGAGGAACAGGCAGCTGAGGATCGAAGTTGGCAGTAGTCGGATAAAAGTATCCGAAGGTGGTCGGATCATCAAACATCGGTCCGTCGAAGCCAGGATGACAAATAATCGAAATAGGAACTGAAGGATGATGTGCCAAACTCCAATGCATATCAGCAACGCCATTCCTCAAGACCAAAATCTGAAAGATATGGCGGAACTCAGAATCAATATAGCTATGATGACATTATCCCGAAAGAGTGACAAAGACATAGAACTGTTGATAGAACTGAGGATCAAATCCTGGAGCAGCAGGGGCATAAGCAGGAGCTGGAGCATCTGGTTCAGTATGTACATCAGCAGGAGCAGCACCCGGTGGAGGTGGATGTAAATGATATTTACTAGACCTAGTCAGCTCCGAAGATGACCTGGAGATAGGACAGGAATCAAGGTTGGTCTCAAATCTCCTAAAAATGACTACTAGATGCATGGGGTATAGGAGGTTGTAACCTACCCTCCGACAGCTGATCATCCAAGCCATGAAGGTCTTGGGGACAGAGAATGTGACTTCGAAGTGAAGGTGGTACATGGAAGACATCTCAAAAAAGGTAATCTCATCAGTAGATCCCTTTTTGGGAAGCAAAGCAGAATAAGCAAAATGATGCAACTCATAGAAGTGTTGATTAAGGTGCATTACATACAGCCTACCGCCCCAAGGGATTGGGTTAGGATGACACATTACAGCCTTAAGGGAATCAAATATAACATCTGCGGAAAATTGAAATCGGTTTATCTCAACTAATGCTTCGCCGTTGTCCGGCATATGAAAAAATTCACTAAGATCAGGTGAGTTGAATTCAATATTTTTTTCGCCGACACAAGAATAAATACTACATTCGTCTTTTAATTGCATATTACAATAAAACATACGTACGACATTATCATAAATATCACTAGAAGTTTCAAAGAAATTCCTGAGACCTAAGTTTTCGAAAGTGGAGGCATACTCCAAAAATATAGTAAAATTGATTGATCGCCCGGGGCAAATTTCTCGATAGCGAAAGGAGTTAAACCAAGAGTTCGCTATTTCCATAATGGAAATAGGGTCGCGTCATATTCCTCTTCGTCGGTAGGGCGAGCAAGGCTGAACACATTAGTGGGTTCATATTCAGAGGTAGAAGACGAAGCCACGGACTCTCCTTTCCTTTTCTTGAAATGTTTTGGAGCCATAGAATTGAAAAGGAGATAGAAAGAGATATACCTCAAAAATACTCGTAGAAGAGGGGAGAAAACCTTCTAGAGCCTCCTAAAGTTGGGAATAAAGGAGATTGGAGCTTGGAAAGAGTAATAGCAAACTAGGGTTTTTGGAGTTTTTCGTTCAGGTGTGAAGAAAAATGAAGGAGAAGATGAAGTTATATAGGGAGCTAGGGTCGGCTGTGCTATTCTGGAAAACTGAACCGACGTTAACCGAACTCGGTCCGAGTTCTGTCCGAGTTCGGCCACTTGTTTTTCCATTTTATTTGATGCATAATGAATCAAATATATACTTAATAACTTTTAATTCTTCAATTTAGTAATATCCATTACTTTGGGTTAGCTGTAGGGGCCGGATCCAGCTAACGGTAGTCCGAAGACACTTTGCACCGTGTCATTTAGACTTTTTCGCCTTTTTTACAAAAGGGCCCTTTCGTCTTGTATCCAAAATAACTTCAATTAGTTAATCTTAAAATTTCAAGTTTTAAGTATTTTTAATTAAACATAACATATTATGAATATAAAAATTCAAGTATACCTAATTCGTGACGCAAATAATTGAAATGGTCTTCAGCAAGCGATTTTATAAAAATATCTGCTAACTAATGATCTGTGTCAATGAATTCTAAGCAAATATTCCTGTGTTGTTGGTGATCACGTAAAAAGTGATGACGTATCTCTATATGCTTCGTGTGTGAGTGACAAACAAGGTTCTTAGTCAAATTAATCGTGCTAGTGTTATCACAATATATGGGAATCTTTGTGTAGTGCAGATTATAGTCTTCTAGGGTTTGCTTCATTCACAAAATTTGAGCAGAACAATGTCCTGCAGCGATATACTCAGCCTTAGTCGTTGATAGCACTACAGAATTTTGTTTCTTGCTAAACCAGGAGACTAAAGCTTTTTTTAGGAAATGACACGTACAGCTGGTACTTTTACGTTCTACTTTGCATACTGCAAATCTGCATCTGAATAACCGATTAGGTCAAAAGATGTGGTTTTGGGATACCACAAACCGACTGTAAAAGTTTTCTTAAGGTATCGGAAGATACGCCTAATGGCACATAAGTGTGATTCCTTAGGATTAGCTTGATATCTAGGACAAATACAAACGCTAAACATGATATCAGGGCGACTAGCAGTTAAATATAATAAGCTACCAATTATACCTTGATACTTATGTTGGTCGTCTAGTTTGCCACTTTCATCAATGTCAAGCCGAGTTAATATAGCCATTGGAGTGCCGATAGGCTTTACGTTATTGAAATCATACATCTTCAGTAAATCCTTCGTGAACTTAGCTTGGTTGATGAATGTTCCATGTGAGTGTTGTTTGATCTGGAGTCCTAGGAAGTAGTTTAGCTCTCCCATCATACTCATCTCAAACTCAATCTGCATACACTTAGCAAATTCTTGACAAAGTTTTTCATTAGTAGAACCGAATATTATGTAATTTACATAAATTTGCACAAGAAGTATACTATCATCTGAAGACTTGATAAGTAAAGTCGTATCAACTCTTCATTTTGAAAAATCATTTTCATGTAAGAAGGCACTTAGGCGTTCATACCAAGGACGAGGTGCTTGTTTGAGTCCATAGAGTACTTTTCTAAGTTTGAAGACGTGATCGAATTTTTGAAAATCTTCAAAATCAGGGGGTTGTTTCACAAAAACTTTCTCTTTTAAATAACCATTTAAAAATGCACTTTTCACATCCATTTGAAAAAGTTTAAAATTGTGAAAACATACAAACGCACAAAACATACGAATATCTTCTAGTCTAGCAATAGGTGCATATTGTTAGGGTTATATACTAAAAGCCTCATTTTTGAATTAACTTTATTTCCTTAAATTTTGAATGAGAATCAATGGGCAAATGTTCGCATATTGCATTTATTGCAAATGTTAATGCAAGTGTCTGATATTCTATATTGTAGATAATATGGTGTGTGGTGTCACACAGAAGATCATATTATCAGTTCCCTATGGAATATATAAATAGTTCACAATCTAGATGGAATTGGATAATCCATTGGAAAGTTTGTAGATAATCTGGAATTAGTCTATCTTGACTATAAGTTTACACTAGTATATATTGTGTGTATTGAACATGACCACTTGAGGTTGTTCTCTTTGTACTGACTATATAAGAGAACAAACACCTCTTTTATTATGGATGCTTGTGCTCTTAATCTGGATATAATAACAGACATGTATATGCAGTGTACATTACTCTGACTCATAAAAAGTGAGATTCATTACGGATCAACAACCTCTATGAATTGGGTAATAATATTGTATGTTTGATGGACTGTTAATTATAAAAGGAATCCATGTCCCGATATGTCGGGTTGATGATGTCCCCTTAAGGAGCTCTAAGGATTGTCATGTAAACCCTGCAGGTAGATTATATCCGACATGACAGATAAAGTTGAGTGTTACTACTTAAGGATAAAAGATATCTATCAATATAGTTGTCAGTAACTTAATTTGATCGACGGACATTCGATATCTTAACACGGGGAGCCAAACGAGCATATAATAAAAGGAGCCTATAATCATAACTTGGGATTAGGAAGGTAGTACAACAATAGCTCTTTAGTGGACCGAGCTATTGTTAATAGGCCTGGGTTGTGTGTTCGGGCTGAACTCGGGATACACAGATCCGTTTGGAGACCTAACCCAAAATTCTCCTCATGGTCCTTGTCATAGCCTTATATATATCCTCTATTATCTGGCCGTCATGATCTTATCAAAACTAAGAAGCTTTCTCTAAATTCGTGATTCACATAAGGAGAGAAATGGAGGGCTGCCTAGGAGAAAAAAAGGTTGGGAGATCGTCGCCTACACGACGTCCAACCAGAGAAAGAATACGTGTAGAAGATCTTGGGGTCATGACTGCTCGAGGTTGCTGGAAAGTGTCTTCTTCTTCCCGTCGTAGGTATAATTCATGAACCCTAGTTCCGCGATGAAGGATTAAAACGTATCTTAGATATGTTAAACTTTGATCGATCAATACGCACACCAAACTAAGGGTCCTGGGAATCCCCAATTCCATCCATTGGTATCAGAGGCACCTTGGATCTGTGTATTGATTGATACATCCATGTTGTCCAATATAACTTGCGTTGTTAATAGTCGGTAGATGTAGATCTGTTCTAACTCGGTTTTGAAGGCATTTTAGATCCAACTTTTATGGTCCAATGCATGTTTTGTTTGTGTTATTTTAAACCACAGACATATCGTGGATGTTGTTGTGGATGTGATTAAAATCATGACGGTTGATCATGCTTATAATTTTAATCTTTTAATCTGGATTTTGTGTGAACTCCTTCGGTAGGCATAGGATTGATGTAATTTTAATTATTTTTGATCAATCGTGATAGCGGTGGTGGTTGTTTCTGATGCCGGACGAGATGTTGGTTTTAGGCAGTCCAAAGGCAGACAGATGTCTTTCAATAAAGGAATCAACAGCTAAAACCTAAAAAAAAAGTCTGCATAGCACTAGATTTTGGATTCGAATTATTGAGGACGGAGCAGGAAATGTGACCATAATAGTTAGATATTTTTTCTTTTGTTTATTGTCATTTTGTTTTTTCTGATTATGGATGTTTATTATTCTGTGGATGTTTTTTATGAAAAACTAAGCCTGCATTAATAATGGACAACATGGACATAATATCAACTAGTAGAAAAACCCTTATTGTTAAATAACTAAGTAGGAGAGGAAATTTATTTAGTATAAATCCCAAGGTCTCCATTACTTGTTTGTAGGTGATGTAATTATACTAGTGTGTTGGCTTTAGTGCCTTCCTCCATATCGGATGAGTATAATTATGGATCACCAGTATAAACTTCCTGAGGGATAATTATAGAAAGTTACCAAATATGTGTTCACTTCTCCATATGAAGGAACTCATTACAAGGTAATGGACTTAGTATTAAGTAATGGTATACACTTAGATACAAATAATTGTATCATCTCCATCGGAGTCACTGCTATTATTTGTATGACCAGAGCAAGACCAACGGATTAATTTTATTTGTCATAAAGTTATGTTGACATGATAATAAAATTAATAAGAAAAATCTACTTGAACAAAGTTGAATTTGTATACGTCTACACTATCGTGGCATGCTAAATTCATGGTGTTGGTGAATTTTTTATTATTGATTTGAGGGAATCAATATTTAATTAATTTAAAAGTTTTTTGCCCTAGTTAATTTTTATTTATGTGATTCTCAGGATTTCAAAAATAGGTTCTTTCAATCCACTTATGGTTATTCTTAAAAAAAACAAACTTAATGGACCTAATTATATTGGCTGGAAACGTAATTTGGACATTGTCCTAACTGCTGAAGAGTACAAATATGTACTCAATGAGGAATAACCACCTAAGCTTGATACTAATTCTGATGAAGAGATCATAGAGGCTTATAAAAAGTGGATAAAGGCAGATGAGATGGCGCGGTGTTACATTCTGGCATCTAAGTCAAATGTACTGTAACATTAGCATCATCCCATGGCCACAGCTTATGACTTGATGTATAACCTCATGTAACTCTTCGGACATCAGAGTAGAGAAGCTAGGCAGTTTGCTATGAAGTGTTTGATGAATACAAAAATGGTTGAAGGTACGCCAGTAAGGGATCATGTTCTCAAGATGTTGGACCATTTGAATGAGATGGAGATCCTTGGAGCTGAAATCGATAGGGAATCCCTGGTCGATATCATTATCGGGACTCTGACTAAAAGTTTTGACAATTTTTGCCTTAACTACAACATGAACAAAAGGTTATATAGTTTGGTAGAACTTGCAAAAGAGCTACAGGATGCTGAAGCTCTCTTTAGGCAGAGTAGTCATATTTATGTTTCTGAAAAGGCTTCTACTTCTAAGATAAAAGGTGGTAAGAAGAAGAATAACATTCAGAAACAAGCAAACTCATCAAATAAGGGTATAGGACCGCAAGGCACTGTGAAAAAGCTAAAAGGCAAATGTTTCAAGTACAAAGGGTCAGGACATTGGAAGAGTGACTGTCCACTTCTCAAGCAAAGGAATAAATAAGGTATATCTCATTTACTAGTAGTTAAAACTTTTTTAACAGTGTTATCTATCGGCACCTGGTGTGTAGATACAGAAGCAACTAATCATGTCTGCAATACATTGCAGGGGTTCCAAGAAACCAGGCGACTCAGCGATGGAGAGATATTCTTGATCGATAGAAAGATAAACAGATTTAATATGTATTCTAACCCTTCATAGGCGAAAACTAGGGTTCACAAATTATACCTGCGACGGAAAGAAGACAAGTAATTCCTGACAATCTTGAGCGGACGACCCCAAGATCTTCTGTACGTATTCCTTCCTCGAGTTGGACGTCGTGTGGACGAAGATCTCCAAACCTTTTTTCCTCCTTGGCAGCCCTCTCTTTCTCTCCTTACGTGAAGCACGAATTTAGAGAAAGCTTCAGATTTCTAATCAGTAATTTGGCAGCCAGAGAATAGAGGATATATATAGGCTACGGCAGGGACCATGAGGAGAAATTAGGGTTAAGCATCCTAACGGATCTAGATATCCCGTGTTCAGTCCGAACACACAATCCAGGCCCATTAACAATAGCACGATCCACTAATAAGCTATTGTTGCACTACCTCCCTAATTCCAAATTATGTTTGTGGGCTCCTTTTATTATATGCTCGTTTGGCCCCCCATGTTAAGATATCGTATGTCCGTCGATCAAATTAAGTTACTGACAGATATTGATTCGACATCTTTTATCCTTAAGTAGTACCGCTCAACTTTATTTGTCATGTCGGATATAATCCACCTGCAGGGTTTACATGACAATCCTTATGAGCTCCTTAAGGGGACATCATCAACCCGATGTATCGGAACATGGATTCCATTTATAATCAACAGCCCATCATACATACAATGTTATTATCCAATTCATAGAGGTTGTTGATCCATAATGAATCTCACTCTTTCATGAGTCAATATAATACACACTACATGTACATGCCTGTTATTATATCCGGATTAGGAGCACAAGCATCCATAATAACAGAGGTGTTTGTTCTCTTATGTAGTCAGTACAAAGAGAACAACCGCAAGTGGTCCTGTCCAATACACAAAAAGTGTACTAGTGTAAACCTATAGTCAAGATAGACTAATACCTGATTACACTACAACCTTTCCAATAGATTGTCCAAGTCCATCTAGGTTGTAAACTATTTATATACTCCATAGAGAACTGATAATATAACCTTCTATGTGACACCACACACCATATTATCTATAATATAGAATATCAGACATTTGTATTAACACTTGCAACAAATACAATATGCAAACTTTTGCCCATATGATTCTCATTCAAAATTTAAGGAAATAAGATTACTACAAAAGTGATGCTTTTAGTATATAATCCTAACAGCTACAAAAGTAGCGGTCGTTGCAATAGGAGATCTTACTTTATCATTTGGTAGAAATAAGTCTTTGACATTGAGAGATTGTCTTTATGCACCTTCACATAGAAGGAATTTAGTTTCTGTTTCTATGTTAGTTAAGGATGGATATTTAGTTTATTTTAATGACAATATTGTTATTAGAAAGAATAAATATTTTATTTGTTCTGTGTATTTGTTGATAATCTGTATGTCATTAATCCTATTTCGCCTACAATGCAACTTATGGAAATAAATAATATGTCATCTAACTTAAATAAGAGAAGAGAAACTTCTTGTACGAACCATACATATCTTTGGCAGTTGCAATTGGGATATATTAACCTAAGTAGGATTCAAAGACTGGTTGAAGACGGACCTTTGAGTTCATTGGAAGTGGAGGCACTACCAATCTGTGAATCCTGCTTGGAAGGTAAAATGACCAAAAGGCTTTTTATGGTGAAGGGATATAGGGCCAAAGATGTGTTAGAATTGGTTCATTCTGATTTGTGTGGACTCTTGACGATCCAGGCTAGAGATGGCTTTGAATATTTTGTCACATTTATTGACGATTATTCAAGGTATGGATACATTTATTTGATGCACCGTAAGTCTGAGTGCTTTGAAAAATTCAAAGAGTACAAGGCTGAAACGGAGAAACATGATAGAAAAATTATCAAGTTATTATGTTCAGATCGTGGTGGCGAGTATCTTTTTGGAGAGTTTAGAGATTATTTATCAGAGGCTGGAATTACATCCCAATTGACTGCACCTGGAATGCCCCAGCAGAATGGTGTAGCCGATAGAAGGAATAGAACTCTTATGGAGATGGTTAGATCAATGATGAGTTATTCGGATTTACCATATTCATTTTTGGGATATGCCTTAGAGACTACAGCTTATGTGCTGAATGGAAAAGTAGATAAGTTGGAATCTAAAACATGTTCGAATTTGGGGTAGTCGAGCAAAAATAGTCTGGCCAAACAACCATGCCTCCGCCATGGCCATCACGAGCCGTAGCCGCCCAAAACCAACATCCCCACCATTCCCCTAGAAAACAAAAAAAAGACAATAGGTAAAACCCTAACCTTCGCTCCGCCCGCACCGTCGAGATCCGGCAAACCCTTCATTCTCCGCCACCCTCCTAGCTCTGCCTCGGCCTCCATAATAGTGTCGCGCACCGACCACTTCATCGCGAGCAGTTCCCCTAGACCCCGCCTCTGCCGAACGGTGTGGCAAGCCCCCATCCTTCGTGCCGACGACCGTCGAGTTCGTACAGGCCTCTCCGGTGAGGTGCACCTTGCCCTGCGGAACGCCGCACTCCACGCACTGCCTCAGACTTCATCGAGCCCCCCTCTGTGAGTTTTCCTCTCCGCCCCTCTTTCCTCCTCTCCTTCACTTTTCCCCTCTCCATCTCTCAAGTATTCGCCCTCTCTCTCTCTTCTATTCACACATGGTTTTATGGGCTCGAAGGAGGGAGCAGCAATGCTGCCGTTAGCATTGACTTGATATTAACTTATTTTTTTATGATTACAGTATAATATATAAGAGTAAATTATTTGTACTTTAGTATATAAGTTGTTATAAGAGTTTATTCTTAGAATTATTTTTATTCTGTTTTTATTAAAATAAATAGATAAATAATAATTTCTAATTTATTTACAAAACCTAATAGCCCCAAAATATTTTAAAATATTTTGACTAATGAAAAGTTAGTTTCTACAAAAATCTATATTTTTACGAACGTAGAATTTAGCAGAAAAATAATTCTAGAAATATTTTCTAGACACATATTTGACTAATAAAAATGTAGTTTTCAAATTATATATAGATATATTTGTTATCCTTAGTTATAATTTTTGTATTTGGGCCGGGAATAAATATTTTGGGCTTTAAAATAAACTATATCAGACATATCAGTATATGTTTTACATATGGTAATATTTGGGTGATATCTTATAGTAATAATGATTTTGGAATTTCATATATACAATATCTCTATAAATTATTTTCTTTTGACTAATAAAAGTTATGTTTCAATTATTACATATATTTTCTAAAATAGTATATATAATTATTTTCATAACTTTTTCCTCGATTACCACCAATCAGGACTAAATCATATTTTTCTACTTTCTTGTGAATTTCGGACCCTTACACATCGACCCCGGCTATTGGACAAACAGGACTTGTCGGATCATCGCACCACACCAGACGACACACCAAGCAAGATACCTTGCCATATTTACTGTTTATATTTAGTCTGCATTTTTATTTTTGATATTGCATATTTACTGCATGTTTATTTCCAGTTGTGCCTTTGACTGCTGTTCGTGATTACTTACTTCCCGTATACTCAATGCAAGTGCTAGTCTTATTTTCTTTCTTCTTTGTCTTTAATTTATGCATATGGAACAAGAGTTAAGGGACTACCATTTGTTAGTGTACTTCATAAACTTTGTCACAATTTTGCCACGAAATATGTGTGAGATATGAGTAACATATAGAGGTACTTGTGTATGGGTTGATCAACTGTGCGCATGCGTTAGGTCTAACTGCTAATAGAGGCATGTTAGAAGACTTAGCAGTTAGTAGAGGTACATGGTCATGGATACGACCTAATAGGTGCATAGGGTGGAAGAGTAGTTCCTTGACGTATGGGCTACCTTTGTACTTCCTTTATTAGACCTGTGAGCTCCGTCGGAGATGCAGGATATTGATGCCCTCTGACGTTCGTGGAACATTATGGACGAACCCATTATACTGATGCCCTCTGACGTTCACAGGAGCATTATGGATGTAGGTACCTGATTCCCGAAGGAAAGGGATGATGCCAAACTCATATCAGCCAGAGTGCCCATGTGTAGAAGGTCTGTTATTAACTGCATGTACACAGTAGAATGGTTAGGTAACCTTAGTTATGTCATGTAACACTCCTTTCTAATCATAGCATGGGACAGTATCACATCACGGAATAATGTGCTATCCTTTGTCCTTGTTTGGTTGTAGGGATAGTCTACTATTTCGATGATAGAATATTGGGTCTTGTTTTGGTTGGAACACTTTACTTTTTATTATAACTTATGACATATTTTATATTCAGTTTATATGACTTATTTTTTCTGTATCTTGCTATGTCCCTCTGAGGACCTGGTGAATTCTCTAGGTATGCTTTTGTGACTTCCTTCAGGTGTTCTAGCCAAGGCCGTGGTCTTCTCTATTCCATTGAAGATGATTACTTTTGGGATCGTTTTTTGCTTCGCTCGACAAATTCTTTCATTGTTATGTATTTTTTTCTCATTTAAAAATAGTTGGTAGTAGATTTGTCCCCGCCCAACGACTTGTGTAAATCATAATTTATAGTTGATTTATATCATTATTCTTTTATTTGTGGATGAGATTTAGTTATCATGGTTTACTGCATTTTACAGGTTATGTATATCTATTATACGGCTGGCATGTCTACGTTGCTAGTCGTACGTATTTTAGGACAGGGGCGTTACATATTTTTGTGGTAGCCCATGCAGGTCGAGTTTGCCGTTTCGGTTATGTTACTGTACCGAACGGGCCTACATATAGGATTAGATTCCACGATCTCATCCACATGCTTGATCTCCTTCCTTGACCACAAATTTTAAACTTACGTTTGCCTTCCTAGATTTGCATTATGTAAACCCGCTAAATTTGTAGTATAGATTTTTTAAATTAATTAATTTAGCTTTTTTTCTTTTCCTTGTTTAATTGTCTTTGCTCGTCGAGTGCGAATATGTACGAGGTACATATTTTATAAAATGTTTTATTATAGATTTTATTTATATAGAAGAAGTATAGGTTCAAAATAATATGTGATAAATACTTTTATTTTTCATTTGCTAAAAGTTGTGAAAAGCCTCGCATCGAGAATTGCCAACTTTATTTTATTCTTTTATTATAAATAGGCTATTTTAGTAGTAATTTAGTAAACGATGATTTTTGTAAATATTAGCATACAAGGTACATGAATCTAATTCATGTATATATTTTAACTTCTAATTTTCAAAATTATTATTATATTATTTATAAATTAGTTTATTGAGATTTAAATCGAAATTTAATTTTATTGGATAATTTTTAAATAGTTTTTTAATTAAAGATAAAGTTATCTAGTTTATATCTTGGAGAGATTATGGAGCTGATTTAAATAAAGAGACGGTATTAAATAAAGAGACGATATTATCTATTGGGGAATTTAAAACTATTCTAATCCAAATCCAACTAGGAGCACCACCTCCTATATAAGGAGAGGCTCATTATTGTCTTTTTCGTTGATTTCTCCACAATCATCTCCACAAATAATTTTCACCATCCTCAACAGTGTCGTACATCATGTCTGTGTCATCCACAATAAGTTTTAATACATATACAATTGTTCTCGACACCGTGTCGGACAATCCCGGACGCATCTCCTCTACACTGCCCCGCACCGCCAAGCCGACCCCCGTCTCTACCATCAACACCGCTAACATCATCAACCGACCTGCTGCCACCACAGACATCTCTGACTACCCGCGGTACCCTATTTCCCGACCACCTCCACCACCATCTGCCACCACTCATCACCGTCCACATTACCAGCAACCCCGACCTACCAGAGCTCCCCCGACCAAGCGGTTGACCGCCACCATCAAACCCCATATTCCACCACCACCGTTATCATCACCACCACTATTAGCACCACCACCATCCCCAAACAAAACAAAGCAAAACACCACCATCATCAATGCCGTCAACACTAGAATCCAACCCCACCGAAAACCCCCATCACTACCGCCCACGGCGGCCACCGCCGCCATCATCCCCAACAAACAAAAAAGGGGAAAAAATAAGAAGAAAACATCACCTCCTCGACCTCCTCGAAGTTGGAGCCGCCAACTTTTCGGCCGACCCATGCCTGTTCCCAACGACCGTCGGCTTCCGATCACAGGTTCGGATGTACCGCCGGGCCGCTTCCTTCATGTGCGCCCTCCATGCGGCTCCTCGCGTCCGTTGGCGGTCGCCGTACCAACGAGCTCCCCCACTGGTAAGCTCTCATCCCTTCTCCTTTCGCTACTCGCTTCTGCTTCTCTTTGTTATTTTTTTTCTAATTTCTTTCTATTCATACAACCCAAGAGAGAGAGAGAGCATATGTTCTCATTTGGTTTTTTTTAAGTCTCAAAAAGAACACAGCCGTGTCTGCTGTCAGAACTTTGTTTTCTCATGGATATCGGACCCTTACATATCAACCTCGACTATTGGACACATCCGGACTTGTCGAATCACGGCACCACACCAGGCGACACACTAGGCAAGATACCTTGCCTTATTTACTGTTTATAATTAGTTTTCATTTTTATTTAGATATTACATATTTATTGCCTGTTCATTTCCACTTGTACATTTGACTGTTGTTCGTGATTTATTACTTGCTTTCCGTATACTCAATGCAAGTGTTAGCCTTATTTTCTTTTTTGTCTCTAATTTATGCATATGGACCTAGAAGTTAAGGGACTACCGTTTGTTAGTGTATTTCATAACCCTTGTCACGTGTGAGAGATAAGTAGCATGTAGAGGTACTTGTGCGTTGGTTGATCACTCGTGCGCATGCGTTAGGTTATAACTGCTAATAGAATTGCATGCTAGAAGACTTAACAGTTATAAGCACAAATATGTTATGGATACAACTTGGTTAGGAGCATTAGACAGGGAGGACATATACTATATGCTTGGGCAATGTTGTGTCAAGTCGTATCGAGTCGTGTCGTATGGAGTCGGTCTTGCTAGTGGCTCATTTGAGCACTACCCATGTATTTGCTAGGGACTCTCCGGAGCTCTACCCGTGTGATATGCTAGCAACTCGCGTGAGTGCTACCCGTGTGGTTGTGGTCAGTCGCAGTCAGTCGGTCTGCCCTTGCGTTAAGTGTTGTTCTAAATTGCATACTAGAAAGGTTAGGAGACCTTAGTCAATGTTATGTCACACTTCGTTCTAGTCATGGCATGGGACAATGTCACATTGCGGAATAATGCGCTACCCCTTGTCATTGTTTGGTTGTAGGGGTAGTCCACTATTGCGATGATGGAATATTGGGCCATGTTATGGTTGGAACACTTTACTTTTACTTTGTGACTTTATGGCATATTTTATATTCAGTTTATATGACTTGTTCTTTATGTATCTTGTTACGTCCTTCTGAGGACCTTGTGAACTCTACAGGTGTGTGTTTGTGACTTCCCGCAGGTGCTCTAGCCAAGGCCATGATTTACTCTCTTCCTTCAAGATGATTGTTCTTGGATCGTCCTTCACTTCGCTTTCTTTCATTGTATTAATTTTTTTCATTTAAATGGTTGGTAGTGAATTTGACGCCGCCCAACTACATGTACAATGACAAATTCTTATTTGATTTTATGAAAGACATCTTTTTGTGGATGAGATTTAGTTGTCATGGTTTACTGCATTTTACAGCTTATGTATACATACGAGAATTCTATATATTGGAGTATACTTCGTTTGTATGCAGCTGACATGTCTACGTACTTAGTCCTAAGTATTTTGGGATTGGGGCGTTACATATTTTTGTGGTGGCCCATGCAGGTCGAGTTTGCCATTTCGGTTACATTACTGTACCGAACGGACCTGTACATAGGATTAGAGTCTAGGATCTCCTCCACATGCTTGATCTCCTCCCTTGGCTCCATTTTTTCGATCTCCCGTTCGACTTCTTTGATTTGCATCTTGCTTGAACTCTTAATACCAAAATCTATATTGTCGTGCTTGATGGCGATTAGGAATATGACTACATTAGTATATGCTCATAGGTAGAACACATGACCAGAAGGATTACATTGACAATTAGTATGTATTAAGATCCTATTTGAGTTAAGAAGGCATTTTATTTTTCCTAAAAGTATGATCTTAAGGATTAGTTAATTCCAAGTTGGGTAGTAGAGATGGAGATAATTTTATTTTGATACTACTAGAGGATTGATAGATTTTTATAAAGGGTTGAGAAAACAAATTTTTGATTTTTGAGATTTTGAAATAGTTATGATTTATTGGGATATGAAATCGATTTGAGAAATATCTTAAATTTTTAAATTGTGTCGTATGATTTACGGTTGAGTTTAAGTTGGATTGATTTGTAATATGATAAAGTTTACCTCAAGATTTATTAAAGAGTTTTAGAATTCTAAGTTATGATTTTGTAGACGACCCCAGCCGACTAGAGAAAGTGGTAGTTTAGTTGGGATTTGAACATATATATATATATATATATATATATATATATATATATATATATATATATATATATATATATATATATAATTCACGATTGATAAGATTATTTAAAATCTTGAGTTTAAAGTTTGGATTGATAATATAAAAAACATTTGGGAAAATGTTATTAATGATAAGATGAGGGTTTGTTTTGAGATTGATTAAAGGAATTGAAACTCTAAATAATGATTATGCTTGACGACTTAGAATTGTTAAGAAATTTTGGTAGGTTATTCTGAGAATTATACTGATGGACTTTTGAGGAACTCGAACTTATAGTTTTAGATCTTATCAAGGTCGCCCTAATGAGATAGAAGTTAAGTTGCCATACCACCTATGATTATGATATTGCATATACACAAGTATAGATAGTCATCGACCCAACTGTATGACTATATTTCCATCTTGATTCACTCGACCTTCCCTCAAACCTAGATCTACCATCGTGACCTTCTAATCATTTGAAACTTGAAAGTGATTATAATCGTTCCTCTTGACAGTACCCTTACCTAGGAGACTATCTTCCCTCTAGGAACCATGCCTCACGAGTCTCTAAATTATTTTATGCTAATCTACTTAATGCCTTAAATGCTTAACTTTGTGTTTTATTTTGATTGCTTAACCCTTGTCCTTTTATTTTCGTGCCTTATCTTGAATTGCTTAGACCCATAACATCTTTTACTCGTCATGCGATAATTTACGACCCTTATTTATTATCCAAACACGACCACGACCATTGAACCTAACCATATTTCTCTTTTCCTTTGTTTGGCTTCCTCTTTGAGGATTTTTATTAAACTCCTCCGTGATTTATATAACCTTGTTTCTTATATGGTCCTCTTGTACAAAGATGAAAATTTGACCATGATACCATACAGTTATACGTGATTAGATTAGAAAACATCATAGAGGACAAAAATATATATATGAATGGATAAGAGGAGTATGCGCCATATATACGATCGGATTGCAGGTGGATACTAATAGATTAAAGATTGAGAAAATTGACATATAATGATAAAAGATTTTGTTAAATGATATGACCAAAAGAGGGTATATTCTCGATTGACAAATTTGCTTTCAAGATTTATCGAACATTGACGACAGACTTTTATTTTGAGGCTTATGGATATATTGATAAATGAGTACAAGCTTTCTAGTAAGAAGACTTTGACTTTACTTCGACTAAATTGATTGAAGGTTTTGAAATGAAAAAAAGAGAGCAAATATTAGCTTGAGGAAATAAATAAATGTATGTTGGAAAAAGAAGGTTAGAGATTTATTGAATTCAAAAAAAATGGACTTACAAAATTTCTATTACGAGATATAGGATTTAAAGATATTTTTTTATAAATTTTTTGGTTAATTTTAAGGGAATGATATAAAGGATATGTTTCAAGGAAACTTTTGAGGATAAATGACGTGATAAGTATAGAAGGGACATTTATGATTATGTTAGAAGCACAACTTCGAAATTATGACGGATTATGACAATATCCACGCAAGTATAAAAATTAAAGTTAATTAATCAAACATTTGAAAGTTATCCTTGAATTATATAGACTAGTGGTAGTATGATAGAATTTAGGTACTGATTGGGGTGTCATGCATGTGATCACTTTCTATTCTATACCGTGATTTTTCCTTATAGTCCTCTAAATTGCAACTATTCAAATTGACTGTTTTCATTAGATTCCCTTATCAACTCCTTGCTTAAATAGTGATCGTGCTTCGTATCAACAAACTTTCGTGTTCCCTCAACCCTACCTATCCTAATTATTCCTAAATTTCGAGGACGAAATTCTTATAAGTTGGTAGGATATAAACCCCTAAATTTGCAGTATAGATTTTTTTAAATTAATTTATTTAGCTTTTTTTTTCTTGTTTAATTTTCTTTTGCTCTTCGATTGCGAATATGTACGAGGTACATATTTTATAAAACGTTTTATTATAGATTTTATTTATATAGAAGAAGTATAGGTTCAAAATAATATGTGATAAATACTTTTATTTTTCATTTGCTTAAAGTTGTGAAAAGCCTCGCATCGAGAATTGCCAGCTTTATTTTATTCTTTTATTATATATAGGCTATTTTAGTAGTAATTTAGTAAACAATAATTTTGTAAATATTGGCATACAAGGTACATGAATCTAATTCATGTATATATTTTAATTTCTAATTTTTGAAATTATTATTATATTATTTTTACAAGTTATAAAAGATATTTCTAAATTAGTCTATTGAGATTTAAATCAGAATTTGATTTTATTGGATAATTTTTACATATTTTTTGAATTAAAGATAAAGTTATCTAGTTTATATCTTTGAGAGATATTATCGAATTAATTTAAATAAAGAGACATAATTATCTATTGGGGAATTTTAAACTATTCTAATCCATATCTAAGCAGGGAAATATCCATACTATGCGCCTGAAGTCGTGCGCCTACATAAGGAAGTGGCTATGCGCCCACATGTAACAAAGTGTTATGCGCCGACATAAGGAAGTGGCTATGCGTCCACATGTAACAAAGTGTTATGCACCCACATTATTTCTCCATAGGTGGGCGCATAGTTGTTTTCCTACACTATGCGCCCAAGTCAGAACAGCTCTACGACTCGGTCAACATCCACGATCAGTCATGGGCCAAGGCATGCGACCACGCCAGTCTTCACGAGCAGTCGTGCACCGAAGCATGCGTCCACGTCAACCCCACGATCTACCCACGATCATCTAGTTCTTATGCGCCTACATCCTATGCGCCCAAAGCAAGACTATGCGCCCACAGGGAGATCAGTGTATTCTCTACCTGTGTGCGCATAACAGTCGTTTTAGTGCAAAACGACTATAAATAAATAACATATGCCTCTTCAAATGAGCAGAACATAGAGCATTTCAGAGCCAAATTGCTACCCTTCTTGCTAGTGAGCCGAGAGTTAGCAATTTTCTTAGGTTTTCTCCTACTTTTGTAAATCAGAGTGTCAACAGAGTAAAGGAGAAACTGCCGCTCGATCTTCATCGTCCTATTTCCCAGAATTCTTTTTGTACTCGGGATTCTTAGTGTAGGATTTCTCAGGTGTACTCGATTTGTGGTGCCTTGCGCTAATAAGAAAGGACAGTGATTCTTGTTTTTTTTGTAAGTGCCTACAAAAATGGCGACTCTGCTAGGGACTACCTTTTCCTCTGACGAGAAGGTGGTGACGCAATCTGATACCGCTAAAGTGGGGAGCACTATGTTGATCGTCAGGATCGATCAACAAGCGTTCAATGTGATGCTCTCGAGGGATGGATCTACTCCCTTAAAATCAGTAAAGCGAAACAAGTCTTACAAGACTTGGCTTCCGAAGGCTCGTGCTGCATATCCTGCCAGTGCCGTAGAAGATGTGCAACCGAAGGGGAACTATGTCACGTAGGCGCATAACTCTTCCATAGAAGCTCCCAATACAAAGAAGGTGCATACTGTTTAGGGCTCTACTAGCCCAGCGACTTCTCTCTTGTTCAATCAACAATAGAGTGTTCAACTCTCGAGACTTGGCAAAGGAAAACACTACGATGCCAAGAATCGAAGTGTTCGACACTCTGGGTAAACTCAGCGAAGCTTGCAAACGAAGAGGGCAAAATTGGGGAAAAATAGTACAATTTCCCAAAGTATGCGCCCAGGGCTATGTGCCCAAAGGATGGTGTGGGCGCATAACTCTGGTCAGAAGATTTTTGTCTTCAATAGGCTGTCTACCATTGTGCACCCAAGCTCTGATAATCCATTCTATGCGCCCACAGCCAGGAAGGCCAAGCATGCTGCCAGAACTTTTGGAGAGCATGCGCCCAAGGGCATGCTCCAGGGTCTATGTGCCTACAGTAAAAAGACAGACCCCAACGCGTATAGCACGGGGCTGACTTCAATGTCATCACGGAACTTAGGTGTGGGGGTTGCCCTGCGCATGAACTAAGTCTGGATGTGCCGATTTTCCTTACAAACCTATATGCGAAGCGGGGCAATACATGTGAAATGGGTTCTAAGGTAAAGCTCCCTTCCGCCGATTTGTACGACATGATAAATCATAAGCGTAAGGCGAGAGAGATCACTACAACTCATAAGGTGTCTCTACAAGAGCGTCTGTGCACTAGTATTATCATCAACTGTTGCTATTCAAAAAGCAACGAAAGTTCCCCCAAGGCAGTCCGTGTTTCGACGACTGCAGCGTTTTGATGATGAAGAGCCATTATGTGTTTCATCCAACATGGCTTCATGGGGTCCTTCCTACGGGAGCTCCAATCAATGAAGTTGGACCACTAATTCAACCTTTTCTTTTAATTCTGCAAACAGGAGAAGAAGAAGTCTGCCAGCAAACAGCCAGCGAGCTGTTTCACTTGAAGGAGTCTATATGGGTACTCGGTCGAGAACAAGATCTCTTATAGATGGCGATGACTCTGAAGCTTGGGGTGGTGTTCCCTCAGAATCTAAAGCTGGGGGTAGTACTCCCTCAGAATCTGAAGCAGACGACCTCCACGCTGGGGGTAGCCTTCCAGATGACGATGATCTGTTCGAGTCCGACGGTGACTATCTACCTCCCCTGCCTAAAGACGAAGACCTTTTCAATTCAGGGATAGACAGCATCAGCACCAGTTGTACTGTCTCCTCTATTCATCCTCGCATGCTATCTGTGTACATGACGGATGAAGAGAGACCTGAAAAGCCAGTGATTAAACCAACAAGCGGCTGGAGAATCTTGAAATAGCATTTGCCAAGATCATTGACATGCTTACCAATGTCCAAACTGCTGGGGTTGTTCCCCCACTTCAACCGATTGTCATAGCACAAGCTAGTTTAGTTCGTAGCAACAACCCTACTTCAATACAAAGGGAGTACCATTTCGTTGCACCTCCTCCAAATCCCGTAAATACTGGGGGTGGTCCTTCGTCGACAGCACTTGACAACCGTACAACAGCCATTTCCCAACACCTGCTCAATCAGCAGGATACAATTGATTCTCTTGTTGCCCATCTCGATACCATCTCACACAAAGACGAGCTTCAGAAGATGGGGATATCTGAACCTTATCCTCCTGAATGGGCGAATGCTACTTGTCCTCCTAACTACAAGTCATTGATGCTAAATTCATTTGATGGGATGACTTCTCCTCGCCAACACATGACATACTTCAACATACAAACGTTGTACTTACCAAGAGATGATGTATTCTTGTCAAAGCTATTTATCAGCACCTTGCAGGGAGTAGCTTTTGAATGGTTCTGCAGTCTGCCTGACGGTTGCATTAACTCCTTCAAGGACTTGAAGAGACTATTCCTCAATAGGTTTTATGAGAGTGGCATGCATGTTAGTATGTCCACCCTCATCGAGACCAAGCAGAGGAAGAGTGAGACTGTTATTGCTTTTATCGAACGCTTTAGGTGACTAGCCTTGAAGATGCCCTTCGGTATACCAGACTCGGAACATATGGATACTTGTCGGCATAACTTCTTTCCTACTGTGAAGTTCTGTCGTGACAGACTCGGAACTTAAGGATACTTGTCGGCATAACTTCCTTCCTACTGAGAACTTCGGTCTTGTCACGACCCGCACCCGCTTTTTTGGATACGAGACGTGTCCAAGCCAGCCTACGCCGTAGTGTCGGCGATAGAACGCTGTATAGCCATAATGCTCAAAATCACAAAATAATTTATTTACAATATTCACAAGTTTTACAATTATAGTAAAATATAAACTCTTACAAATTTTGAAATGATTACAACTCATCTATCTAGCTAATCTCTAGGTTTCCGTCTGCAAGTACACCCGTAACTCCCAATGCTAAGTGAAGCCACAGCTAACCTGAAAAATGTTGGTTTCCAGTCAAAAATGGAACGAGTATAATTCACTGAATACAGTTTCAATAATTGAAAATGACTATACAATAGAGGTTAGACATTAATTATATGTTTTGAAAATAAACATATAAAGATGTGAGAAAATATAAAAAAATCAATAACAATAAATAAAAAAAATACCTTCCCAACTGTTAGAAGTACCTTTTATATGTGATCAGTCTGGGACACTACACCGCGAGGTCTACGTCGTCTACATGCATGAAAATAAACAATGTCTATGAGGTCCACTTGCAGAAAATAAACAATGTCTACGAGGTCTATTTGCAAAAAATAAACAATATCTACGAGGTCTACTTGCATGAAAATAAATAATGTTTACGGTCGGATCACACATCCTTGGTACTTTTTATTCCCTACTCAACAATTTATAGTAGAATATAAAACCACATAACCAATGCCAATAAATGAAATATAGTGAAAATGAATATTGAAAACAGACAATAAACTGTACTCGCCTGTGGTCCTTTGCTGGTGAAACCGACAATCCAAACCACTCAGTGTGCCACAACAGTCAAACTCATACAACAGTCTCCAGATGCTGAAATGGACATTACCAATGTTCTTAGAATAGTCAAAATAGCTAGAATTTCCTATCCTTATGTCCAATTCTGGATACAGGGGCAAAACGGTAATTTTGGGTCAAAACGGTGTCCGCCGTTGGAACCGCTTTGCACCAAAAAGCGTGCCAAAGTCTATGGTCTCTAAAGTTGTCAAACTATATGTCTACAGGTCCGGTTTTCTGATACGAACCCAACCGTATGTCCAAAGTTGGATTCCGGTGGGGCCCGCGATACGGCGATCCGATCAACTGTCTCAGAATCAGACCAAACTTGGCATACAGGACCAGAAAAATGATATGGTCCTGCTGGCATAAGTTTCGTCTCGATCTGACGAACGTGCACAAAATAATTAGGAAATTTGCACAGAGGCCGATACGGTGAATTTTGACGGATACGCATCAAATTCGTCGTACACACGCAACCAATTTGTATTCCGTCAAAAGCCCAAACGTCCATGAACCCATTAAGCACCTTTCGATGCTTTAAGTTCACGACAACGTCGCCCGGTTTGTCGGGACGGACCCCGTATCGAGAGAATTTCTAAATTATCTAAACTGTTTTCCATAGTTTTTCTTCATTTTTAAACTGATTTCTGTCGCTGCTTAAAGAACTAAAATTAAAACTAAAAGTAGGTTTTTTATGTCCTACATGTTGTCAATAAATGCCTTCAAATAGATTTTTGAAATCGTGCATGGTTTGGGAGAAAACTTACCACGAAGTAGAGTAGTTAGACTGGTTTTTCTGTCATGTTTGAGACTATTTATCGTCGATTTTGGATCGAAACACTGAAACTATGGTTCCACTAACCAAGAACCTATTTACTGGGATATGATCTCGGTTCTGGCAGGCCGACGGCGGCTCGTAGCGGCCGTGCGCACGCCGAGGAAGGTCGCCAGAAGGTTAGGGTTTAGTTTGTGTCGATTTCCTTCACCTTCTCTCGCGTTATATATACACGATGGCTGGAAATCGAGCGGGTTCCTCTCGGGTCCGGATATGGGGAGATCAGGCCGGGCTAGCATGGTTGGGCTGGGATTTCTTTTACTGATTTTGTTTTCTTTTCTTTTCTTATTTAGTCTAATATATATATATATATATATATATATATATATATATATATATATATATATATATATATATATATATATATATATAGTCTAATAAGAAAAGAAATATATATATATATATATAGTCTAATATATTTAGTCTAATAAATATATATATATATATATATATATATATATATATATATATATATATATATATATATATATATATATATATATATATATATATATATATATATATAACACTCTAAAATTCCATACAATTAATATTATCTATTTTTAGTCTAGGGCCTTATTTATATAAATATGAATATATATATATATTGTAACATTTATTTGATAACGAAATAAATATAACCAATAATAGTAAATAATTTTATATAATAATAACCTCAATAATAATGATAATAACAAAATAATAATAATAATAACAAAATTCAATAAATCAATAATGGTGTATATACCATTATGTACAGTCTAATAATCCTAAAATATACAAGGACCTATTTATACAAATGGCATTGAATATCAACGAATACTTAGGAATATTCATTAGATCATTAAAACGGAATACAACACACTTATACCAGATTACAGCAACACGAATATCATTAGATGTACCGCATGACTACATGGGCTTGGGCTTATTTTGGGTCCAATCTGGACTAGTTCGGTACAACCAGGTTCCCTAAAACTCAATAATATAATTAATAAGTAAATAATCCTTCGGTAAGGGTTAAGTCGCAACTTGGCCTGATTTTCCTAGTTAGGACATCACTATGGCTCGGCCTTCCCTACCAGGGCTAATACACTAGTCAAAGCACACCGTTACACTATCCGTGCCATGATTTCTAGTAACCGTGTACTCCAAAACTCCACCATGGCTAAAGTCATCTACCGTGATAATTAACTACGTAATTCTTTATAAAAATTATAAAAATCACCATTTAATTCAAATAAATAAATAAAAATATATCATCAAAATTTCGGGAAGAGGAGTTACAAATCTACCTACCTTAAAAATAATTTCGTCCTCGAAATTCTAAATTAACTATTCCTTAAATTCAAAAAGGAAATCTACTATCACCTTAATCTCCTTAAATTTTAATTCCTCAAAAATAGTTTATATCCTCCTCCTTGCCATTTTATAACTACGAAACCTCGAGGACTTCTACCCACCTTTGGTCACACTACTCCCTCAAAGGTATGTCCCTACAACTTTATAATCATCCAACTACTTGCTAAAATTGCTACTAATAGATATCTACTGCTTATGGCTACTATAATCCTCTTCTTTCTATCAAACAACCCAAAATCTAACAAGCAACAAATTTACACAAGTAGCTAAAAAATATTGATAAATTCTAACAAGCATGACCATTTGTCGCTCTCAAATAAGAAGGACAGAAAGATAAGGAAGAATAACTGAGAGTAAATATGAAGTTTTCAAGGGCGCTAGAGAGTATTCAATGATACAAATAGAAAGAAAGTTTATGAGCCATTGACTTATTTGCTAGATTGGGCTACTCTAGTCTAGTCACTTGCTAAATCGAAGAGCCCTTCGTTTCGTAGAGGGGCTTGCATTCCGTGCAATACAGAAGTTCCGTTCTCGAAATTAATCTAAACAAGGTTCCATAATACAACAGAATTTGAGAAATTAAGATTGTGATATTTTTCGTGGTTATTTAATCACATGAGCAAGGGATATAAATGCAATACAAGATCGTATCGCGACTTCCAGGTAGATGAAATAATGGTTACGAATGGCTTCACATTCTAAGAGGGGGAGACAACATAATAGGTATAGGGACCTATTTCAAATAGTTCGGTTTTACAGTCTAAATATGGTGGCATGTATGGATGGATTTTACTGGGTCTTAATGGGTTCCTTGATTGGACATCAATCGTTGGTTGGATGAACCTTAGATTTTAATCTATATTGACTGGACAAGATCCCAAATGATAAAACTATTTTTACTAGGTTAGGGTAACCTAGGATAGTTTTCACCCAAGTGGTTGAGCCAGTTGCCAGTCAGGTTGGTTAGCTAGGTCCATAAAGCCCAAAATTCACCTTCAGTGACTTTTATGTTTAAGTAGCATGAGAAGACACAATTGAGTGGTACACTAGTGTCATGTGCGTAGTGGGCTTCGAGTAGATCACAACCATATATTGGGTCGGATGAATTGAGTCAAGGTTGAGGCTCTAATGAAAGTCGGAAAGCATATCGGTATTATGGTAAGGGTTATATCTAGTCCTTTTAACCTGAAAGTCGTATAATAAAAATAGAGTACAAGAGGACGGGTTTGAGTGGGACATGATATGTCTACATAAAGGTGGAGTCGTCTATGTCTTGCATGTGAAATTTGTTGGGAGGTAAAAGCTGGTATCGTGCTCCGAATATAAATGACACGGCCGGGTACACAATCTAAATGGAAAGTGGGAGTCCAAGGGACACTAATTATCATCCTAATGGAAATTATTCTAATCAATCGGTAATCCTTGTATATCCTAAAATTTTAGAAGGCTTACAGTCTACTCCCTTAGAAGCTAGGACATGGTTTTAGGAATAATGAGGTTAGAAGAATTCCAAAGTCCCGGTATTATACCTCGACTCTTGTTAATAAAGAATAAGGCACGGCGTACGGGTTATGGTAGATATAAGTCAAGTCAAGGATCGTTCCTCAATAAATGGAAAACGAGTGTGTACAATGACACATGGTCGATAAAATAGAATGATCTACTCGTCCACAGTATACAAGAGTTATCGACGGGGTAACCAACTCTAAGGTACATCATATGAAGAGATTTCTGGCAACTGAGTCGTGAATTTTTATTTGGGTCAAGCCTGCCAGACTATTGTCACAAGGGTTCTAGTGGTATGGGTTGTAGTGATCATGTATTAATGTTGATAACTGGTAGATCATAATATGACAGGGTATTTAAGCTACGGTATTGGCTAAGCTAGTGACTGTGGTGTTCCAACACTAGTTAGGTCTTAATAATAAAATTTACATAACTAGGATAATATTTGTTGGAAACCAATCTCAGAATGAGTGTCTACCATAGTCATGGTAAATGATTGTCCTTACCTTTGTCTATTCATCTCATGTCTAAACTGTGGGCTTTGGTCGAGGAAAGGTTGGATTAAGGCTTAAGGGTTGCTAGTTAAAGCATGATTCAAGCAAATAATTAGAGACTCATAACAATTGGTTTCTTGAGAATAGATAGTTGTAGGAACGAAATAGTAAAGCGTAATACTCTAGAGGGGGGGGTGAATAGAGTTGGCAGCGGAATAATGCTAATTAAAAAATATTAGCAGCACAATCACAGAATATTAATCACAACTAAAATAATGTAAAGGAAAAGTTAAGAGAGCAAACGCAAAGACAACGATGTATACTGGTATCCCTCTGTTGAGGACTAATCCAGTCGGTAGAACTCTTGCTACCAGTTGAATCCACTATTGGAAAAACCGCAAATTTTCTTACGAAGTCCTTGCAACTTCTACAACGCGAGCTTTGATACGAAGAACTCGTCAAACTTCAAATGTGAAGAGGTATTCTTCAATCAAGCCTTCTGATTACAATCTCTCAGAAACTTCTAGACCATACCGCACTGGCAAATCGACTAGAGGATTGTAACTGGCTTGGGATCTGAAATTGAAAGCTCTAGAAAACTCTTTGGAAGACTGAAAGCTTTAGATAGAGAGAAGATTGAAAGTGAATGAGTGAGTTAAAATGATCGAAATCCTTCTCTATTTATAGGTGTTCCAAAGGCAGACTTCTGACAGAATTCGGGCAGAATTCGGGCAGAACTCTATGAGCAAATCTCGGTCAAATCCGCAACTGCAGGAGGACCAAGTAACAAGGATTCAAAATCACAACGGCCACCAACCGAACTCTGGCCGAACTCGGTCCGAGTTCTGTCAGGGTTTAGTTAGGGTTTTAAAAAGCTTTTCGTGATTTTTGAAAACCTTTTTGAAAACCTTTTTGTAAACCTTTTTAAGAGGTCATTTTAAAAACATTTTGAACTCATTTAAGGGTAGCCTATTTGCTAGTACGACTCGGTGTACAACATATTCCTAGACTCAAATAAAATAAAAAATACATTGCATAAGGAATTACAGACTGGAACAGGCAAACAGATCTCCGGTCTTGAATTCAGTGGATAGCCATTCTTGATCATGTCCAAGAATCCGAGATGTCTCGACTAGCTTCGTATATCCAGACAGAGTTTGATCAATTATTAAAATCAGGTTGACCATATGACCAATGGACCAACAATCTCCCCCATTTTGATAATTGACAAACTATGAATGATATAACATTAAGCTTGTTCAAAATATCAAAAAGTAGAATTGTTCATATCCTGTATTATCTCAAAAAAAATGTTAGATCTTTAATTTTTTCCTCCTTTGTCACTTAGCAAAATAATTACAAAAGAGAAGGCTCCCCCGCAATCAATACATAAGTAACAAATAGTGAGAAAGCACATAAAAGAAATAAGGCATAAAACTAGAGAAATATCACAGGCATGTATTGTCTCAGAACAGAAAAGCATAGTATCATAGGCAAGTTATTTCACAGGCAGTTTTAATGAAAGAAGCAATATAAACTGAAACATAGTGCTAAAAATAAACTTGAATGCCATAAACTACGCATAATCATGTCCATAAAAAATAACAGAGTACTGAAGCAAACTAAAAAGTGCTGATAATAATCAAAAAGTACTGATGATAATAACTTGGCATGTCGGAGCATTTCCAAGTGTACAATAAAATATCACTCAAAATCATATAGTCATATCTCCTCATCATCATCATCATCAGTATGATGACCAGCAGCTCATTTCAAGTATTTAATTCAAAGATTAGTAATTTCAACCTTCAATTAACATAATTAATATTATTTTATGAATTAAATGTCGTTACACAGCGACTGTCTCAGATTAGCTCTAGGAGTACTGTCCCAGTTGGCGGAGGTTCACCGGGGAACTCTTAAGTACCGCTTCGCTTCAACCGTAGTTGTGGTGACAGACAGACTCTTTATTGGCTTGTCTCTAACACAGTTTTTGCGTATTGAGATATAATCATAAAACAAAATTAACTAATATTATTGACGTCCAAAATTCCTAATTCTCGACGTAAATAATTGAAACGATCTTCCGCTAGAGGTTTAGTGAAGATGTCAGCTAGTTGATTTTCAGTATCTATGTACACAAGGTCTACATCTCCATTTTGATGATGATCTCTAAGAAAATGATGTCGAATCTCGATATGTTTAGTACGAGAGTGACATACTGGATTCTTAGTCAAATTAATAGTGCTCGTGTTATCATAGAAAATAGGAATATGTGTATAAAATAAATCATAGTCTTCCAAGATTTGTTTCATCCATAAAATCTGAGCATAACAACGTCCTGCGGCTATGTACTCAGCATCTGTTGTTGATAGGGCTACAGAATTTTGCTTTTTACTAAACCATGAGACTAAAGCCTTGCCTAAGAAATGACAAGTGCCGCTGGTACTTTTTCTATCAACTTTGCATCCAGCAAAATCTGCATCCGAATAACCAATAAGGTCAAAGGACTTAGTTTTGGGATACCACAAGCCAACAGAAGAAGTGCCCTTAAGGTATCGAAAGATACGCTTAACTGCGCACAAATGTGATTCCTTTGGATTAGCTTGAAAACGTGCACACAGGCAAACACTAAACATTATATCTGGACGACTAGCAGTTAAATAAAGTAAACTACCAATCATACATCGATACTTACGTGTGTCGACTGGCTTGCCTTGTTCATCTGAATCAAGCTTTGTTGAAGTTGCCATTGGAGTGCCAATAGGTTTGACATTGACAAGATCTAACTTCTTTAGCAAATCTTTTGTGTACTTGGCTTGATTTATGAATGTCCCATTGTTAGTTTGTTTGATTTGTAATCCGAGAAAGAATTTCAGCTCTCCCATCATGCTCATCTCAAACTCATTCTGCATACACTTAGAAAATTCTTGACAGAGAGATTCATCAGTGGATCCAAATATAATATCGTCAACATAGATTTGAATTAAAAGAAGTTTGCCATTAAAAGGCTTAATAAACAGTGTAGTGTCAACCTTGCCTTTTGAAAAACCGTTGTCAAGTAGAAAAGAGCTTAGACGATCATACCAAGCACGGGGGGCTTGTTTTAAACCGTATAAGGCTTTCTTCAACTTGAAAACATGATCAGGGTTTTTGAAATCCGTGAAACCTGGAGGTTGTGCTAAAAAAACTTCTTCTTTTATAAAACCATTTAAAAATGCACTCTTGACATCCATTTGAAAAAGTTTGAAATCATGAAAACATGCAAATGCACATAACATGCGAATGGATTCTAATCTCGCAACTGGGGCATATGTCTCATCGTAGTCGATACCTTCTTCTTGATTGTATCCTTGAGCTACGAGTCGAGCCTTATTACGAGTCACTAAACCATTCTCATTCAGTTTATTTCGGAATACCCAACGGGTGCCAATGACCGGACGATCAATAGGCTTGGGAACAAGTTCCCAAACTTGATTTCGTTCAGATTGGTTTAATTCCTCTTGCATAGTATCTATCCAAAAACTATCACTACATGCTTCATCAATAGTTTTGGGTTCTAGCTGTGAAATAAAAGCAACACTAGAAACAATATCTCTACTGGATGTACGAGTACTTACACCTTTGGTAATATTACCAATTACCAAATCCTTTGGATGATCAGCTGTAAATTTCAATCTTTTTGGCAGACTCTGAAGGTAGCTGGTTCCTGGATCTTCTCTAGGAGGTTCAGCTAGTGCCGAGCTTGGTTGAGAATCAGCTGTTGTTGAGCTTGGTACAGTTGGATCTTCATCATTGTCATCGATACTCATTTGATTCAGTTCATCAAAAGTGACGTTGATTGACTCTTCGATGATCATGGTTCGTTTGTTGAAGACTCTGTATCCTTTGCTCTTGGCCGCATAACCTAAAAATATACCTTCATCGGCCTTTTCGTCAAACTTTCCCAAATTGTCTTTTGTATTAAGAATAAAACATTTACAACCAAATATTCTAAAATATGAAACAGATGGAATTCTATCAAATCATAACTCAAATGGAGTCTTCTTCGATTTGGGTCAAATTAGAACTCTATTGAGAACAAAGCAAGCTGTATTGACAGCTTCAGCCCAGAAATATTTGGGTAGACTAAACTGGTTTAACATCACTCTGGCCATTTCGGTTAGAGTTCTGTTGTTACGTTCCACAACTCCATTTTGTTGTGGAGTCCTAGGGCAGGAGAACTCGTGTATGAAACCGTATGTGTCACAAAATTGCTCAAAATCAGCATTCTCGAATTTGCCTCCATGATCGCTTCTGATTCGAGTGATCATGTAACCTTTTTCATTCTGAACTTTCTTGTAAAAGGCGACAAATTCGGATAATGCATTATTCTTGCGTGTCAAGAAGTATACCCACGTGTATCTAGAGAAATCATCTACAATTACAAAAGCATAAAGTTTACCTCCGAAGCTAGCAACTCTGCTAGGACCAAATAAGTCCATATGAAGCAATTGTAGAGGTCTAGTAGTACATACTGCGTTTACTGACTTGAATGTGCATATGGTAGCTTTGTTCCTTTCACAATGGCTGCATACCGAATCGTTCTTGAATGTAATGTCCGGTAAACCGCGTACTAGTTTCTTTGTGGATAATCTTGATATTGTGTCCATATTTGCGTGACCGAGTCTCATATGCCACAGATGACTCTCATCGCTTTTAGCCATTAAGCATCTACCTGAAATGTTAGTTTCTTCCAACAAATAGAAAACATATATGTTGTCTTCCCTGATACCTTCAAAGATAGTACTACCAGTTGAGCTATCAACTATCGTACATTTGTCTTTGCCAAAGTTGATACCATAACCATGATCAGCCAAATGACTTATGCTGAGTAGATTATGTTTCAACTCGGTAACCAGACAGACATCTTTAATAACAGGATAGGGAGACTTACCAACATCACCGATACCAATGATATACCCTTTCAAGTTATTACCGAAGGAAACATAACCTTCCTTCTTCTTCTTCGACAGTGTTGCAAATAATGTAGCGTCACCGATCATATGCCGTGAACAACCGCTGTCGAGGATCCATTTGCTTTTAGCATGTGAAGGGTGTTCCACCTACAAAATAGTTTACAGATGAAACTTTTGGTACTCATTTCTTGTAGGGCCCTGAATTGTTAGCTTTTGGTATCCATGCAAAAATATTTAAATCAACAAGCTTTCTCATTCTACATACAGATGAAATATGACCAATGAGGCCACAATAATGACATTGTGCATGTCGAGTGTTGAAAGCTGAGTGGTGTGCATGATTGGTAGGTTTAGGTTTTCTAGTATAGAAGAAAGCATGCCTATAATCCTGTTTGGGCTTAACCTTTTGGGGTAAAGATTTGATAGGGTTAGGTCTGACAGTGTTTGGCTTGGGAATGTTCCGGTTTTTGGTAAGTGACACGTGTTAGGATAGGAAGCAGCAAGCTCAGGCTGTTTTCCTAACCTAATTTCCAATCTTTTGGAAGTGTCATACAGCTTAGTATAATCAGAAGTAAGTGTTTCCATTCTGATTTGTGCACATCGAAGACTTTTCTTCTCTATAGAAAGTTCTTCCTTGAGTTGGTCAATAATTTTGTCTTTCTCTTCAGATGACTTGGTAGTCTCATGTAATAAGAGCTTTATAGAAGAATGCTCACCAGACTCACTAACATTATTTCTAACCTCAACTAGTAGGTCGGTAAGTCTACCTATTTTACCTTTGTACTCTTTGAGTACCTTCTTAGAGGTCTGATACTTGCTACGCAGTTTCCTGTAATCAGTCATCAGGTCACTGAAGCCATCTCCTAATTGCTCAAAGGTGAAGTCATCATAAGTATCAACTACAGGTTCAGTAGGTACCTGATCGGATGCCATAAAGCATACGTTTGCAGCGTCTTCTGATTGTTCGTCTTCTGAGTCGCTGGCTTCACTTTCATGCCATATGCTGGTGTTGGCATACTTCCGTGATGCTGATCTTTTCAGGTTCCCTTTTTCATACCTGTTGCTCTTCTTGCTTGATGATGAGTTTGTAGGACAATCTTTCATCATGTGTCCCTTCTTCTTGCAGCCGTAGCAGACAGCGTCATCTTGATACCAGTTGTTGCTGCTGTTGTTTTCTTTGGCTCTCTTCTCATATCTCATGAATCTTTTGAATTTCCTTGCTAGTAGTGCTTGATCTTCAGCATCAGATTCACTGCTGTCTGAGTCACCTTCAGTAGCTTTTCTGTGCTGAGCCTTGAAAGCGATCGTCGTCTCCTTTGGTGCAGGCTCTTCAAAATCTTGTAGCTCCAGTTCATGAGTGAGTAGCTTACCCATGAGTACTTCGAGGGACATAGTTGTGAGGTCGTTCGCTTCAATGATTGCAGTAGCCTTCGGAATCCAGTTCTTGGTAAGTGCTCGTAGGAGTTTGCGAATCTTTTCATGGTTACTATACTCTTTGCCTAGGAAGGACAAAGGATTTACAATATCCAAGATTCTTTCGAACATTTGAGTAACTGTTTCGTTGGGCTTCATCTTGAACACCTCATACCTTGAGTAAGTCTGCTGACCTTTGATTCTTTGACTTGAGTCGTGCCTTCATGTGTGACTTCAAGTAGCTTCCACACTTCATTAGCCGTTGTGCAGATAGACATCCTGTTAAATTCAGTTCTGTCTAAAGCACAAAAAGAGCATTAATGGCACGTGCGTCAAGACTGGCCCTTTTCTTTTCTTCCTCTGTATATCTGCTATGGGGTTTTTCAACTAAAACTCCATCAACATTTATACGAGGTGGCTTTTGATAGCCATCAAGAACAATGGACCATAAATCAAAGTCAAGTGATTTCAAGAAGAAACTCATCCGTGTTTTCCAATAGGTATAGTTCGTACCATCAAACAGTGGAGGTCTGTTTGTGGCCTGGCCTTCACTTGTGAATTTCATAGTTGCCATGTGTTGTGCTGTGATCTATATAACAGTTAATTAAAATGAATAAATAATTGCACTATTACCTTGCTTTACCTGTAACACCCGCTTTGATACCAATTGTAGGAACGAAATAGTAAAGCGTAATACTCTAGAGGGGGGGTGAATAGAGTTGGCAGCGGAATAATGCTAATTAAAAAATGTTAGCAGCACAATCATAGAATATTAATCACAACTAAAATAATGTAAAGGCAAAGTTAAGAGAGAAAACACAAAGAGAGCGATGTATACTGGTATCCCTCTGTTGAGGACTAATCCAGTCGGTAGAACTCTTGCTACCAGTTGAATCTACTATTGGAAAAACCGCAAGTTTTCTTACGAAGTCCTTGCAACTTCTACAACGCGAGCTTTGATACGAAGAACTCGTCCAACTTCAAATGTGAAGAGGTATTCTTCAATCAAGCCTTCTGATTACAATCTCTCAGAAACTTCTAGACCGTACCGCACTGACAAATCGACTAGAGGATTGTAACTGGCTTGGGATCTAAAATTGAAAGCTCTAGAAAACTCTTTGGAAGACTGAAAGCTTTAGATAGAGAGAAGATTGAAAGTGAATGAGTGAGTTGAAATGATCGAAATCCTTCTCTATTTATAGGTGTTCCAAAGGCAGACTTCTGACAGAATTCGGGCAGAATTCGGGCAGAACTCTATGAGCAAATCTCGGTCAAATCCGCAACTGCAGGAGGACCAAGTAACAAGGATTCAAAATCACAACGGCCACCAACCGAACTCTGGCCGAACTCTGGCCGAACTCGGTCCGAGTTCTGTCAGGGTTTAGTTAGGGTTTTAAAAAGCTTTTTGGTGATTTTTGAAAACCTTTTTGAAAACCTTTTTGTAAACCTTTTTGAGAGGTCATTTTAAAAATATTTTGAACTCATTTAAGGGTAGCCTATTTGCCAGTACGACTCGGTGTACAACATATTCCTAAACTCAAATAAAATGAAAAATACATTGCATAAGGAATTACCGACTCGAACAGGCAAACAGATCTTCGGTCTTGAATTCAGTGGATAGCCATTCTTGATCATGTCCAAGAATCCGAGATGTCCCGACTAGCTTCGTATATCCAGACAGAGTTTGATCAATTATTAAAATTAGGTTGACCATATGACCAATGGGCCAACAATAGTACTAGGTTAGCATTTTGACTAAGGGTAAAACCCTAATCATTCTCAAATTCAGATGGCTAGAAGGTCCCAATAGTAGTTGAGGTTCGAGAGGAGAACGAGTAACTCAAGGCAAGGTTCTAGTCACATGGCTAGCCGATGGTAGCTACACTTGTGTATACAACTATCATAGCCATGGGGATACTCGGTATCTATCTACCAATTATGAGCTTTCGTCTTTCCAAATCAGTGAAAGACAAAACAATAAAGAGTTCAAGAAAGATGTTACTGAATACAATTACGTGATTCAAAGGCGCTTGTATAATTAAAGTGGAATTGTCAATGCAGTTGCGGATGAGATCCTAGAGATATCTACATCTCAATCCATGTAGGTTAATCAGAGGGAGAGCGAACCGAGTGCACTAAGGTTGATCAAACCGTAGTACATCGATTCTGATTAGATAATATGTTAGTAGGCGTCCCCAATAAACATATGTCTTGAATCAAGCTCGATAAAAGAGTAAGCTTGCAAAACTAGGCTGTAATAGCAACATTGGTCAAGATAGTCAAAATACAAGGATGCGTGGTTTTTGAAAGAAGGTACAAGTAGTTCGAGTTTTGTGAGAATCAAAACCTTACCCGGTGTTCTTGCTTATACAGTCTTCCTACTATCTTCTTATCCATAAAGCCTTGGTCGACTAATGGGTTATGGACCTCTAAATTCTATATTCTAGGTAAACCTATTAGCGTCAGTCAATTACCTCGTCAATATATCACAAGGACCACGAAATGCTAGGTTAGGAGACATGCTACCCAATTTACAGAACTTCCACTAGTATTGGCTTTAGATCTTATGGGACACACAGGACATTTTCCTATCCTCTATGGTATCTTAAACTTGTAATCATGTCTGAAGTCATTTCACCAAGGATTATGCCTCTCCTGTATAATCGGGCTGTGGTAAACCCTTGGTTTCGTAACTCAAATATGATACAAAGTCGAACATTTTTTAACTCTATCCAATATTGACTCAAGGGTAACTACGATCAAAAGAGGACCACTAGCCATATTTTTAGCAATATTCTATAACCTATATTTTCTTAAACTAATTTCAACTCTAGGGGTCGTGCCTCGCCAGTGCGCTGCTGGCTGTAGTGAATCCATAGTCTCCATAATTCAAATAAATGGTGACAGTGCGCTGTTGTCCTGCCATTATGAGTTAACTAATATTCCTTTAACTATATCTGTAAAAATTTATGGGCTTCTAGAGATTCAAACAAGTTGATTATGAAATAAAGCGTATGTATTTGTCCTATCAGTCACCACCCTTAAAATAAAAGATTGAACATGGAGGAAATAACTGAAAACAAATGAATTACAAACCTTCTAGTATTTATTTCATGTGTATTCGAACCATGGAGGAAAAACTTTGAATCGAAACTAATTTGAGGTCCATATATGGATAACATAATCAGAAATTATATAAGAATAATAATTCTTAGGGCAAAATAGGAACTAAATAGGCAATTCGGACTAAGATATGAGGATGATATCTAAAGAGGCAAAGAGAAGGAATTGAATAATTTATCAAGGTTAGATCATTAATTCTATGAAGCCCTGTCTCACCAAGTGATTAACCTATCCACATTGGATCATATCGTCATATCAAAAGGTAATAGTGTACCTATGGGGAACTGACAAACTATCAAATTAATAACTCCTTATCTAAATTGCATGGCCTAGACTACCCATCGGTAAATTTGTATAAAGGACTCCTTGTCCTAGTCATTCTCTTAAATTAAATTAACCCTAACTCGTGAATGAGCATTTCCTAGTCGCAGGCCCGCAATAGTACGACTAACTTAAGTACTATCATGAGTTCGCATGATTTGCGAAAACTGACCTGCATGGGCCACCATAAAAACTTGTCACGACCCACACCCGCTTTTTCGGATACGAGATGTGTCCAAGCCAGCCTACGCCGCAGTGTCGACGTTAGAACGCTGTATAGCCATAATGCTCAAAATCACAAAATAATTTATTTATAATATTAACAAGTTTTACAATTGCAGTAAAATATAAACTCTTACAAATATTAAAATGATTACAACTCATCTATCTAGCTAATCTCTAGGTTTCTGTTTGCAAGTACACCCGTAACTTCCAATGCTAAGTGAAGCCACAGCTAACCTAAAAAATATTGGTTTCTAGTCAGGAATGGAACGAGTACAATTTACTGAATGTAGTTTCAATAATTGAAAATGACTATACAACAGAGGTTAGACATTAATTATATGTTTTGAAAATAAACAAATAAAAATGTGAAAAAAGACGAAAAAATCAATAACAATAAATAAACAAAATACTTTCCCAACTATTAGAAGTACCTTTGATATGTGATCAGTCTGGGACACTATACCACGAGGTCTACGAGGTATACTTGCGTGGAAAATAAACAATGTCTACGAGATCTACTTGCAAAAAATAAACAATGTCTACGAGGTCTATTTGCAGAAAATAAACAATGTCTACGATGTTGACACAAAGTCACAGTCAACCAAATATTGATAACATTGACTAAATAATACTTGTGATAATTCAATACGACATACGACGACTACATTCTGCTCAAGCCAGACGACAGCTCAGTTTTGCAAATGCAAGTCTTTTTCGAGTCTGTACTTTTATATTTATTGAGTCTAGAATGATTGTAAGCTGAGTTATGCTGGGCTCTTGAGACTCAACCCATAACCTATCCAAAATCCATAAAGCTCCACATCCAAAATAAGCCCATTGGACCCTTGGACCCATTATGTGCTCTGGAGACAGAGTTCGGGCCGAACTCTGCCTCCACACAGAGTTCGGGACGAACTCTGTCCCCTAAAATTCAACACCCTAATTTTTAGGGCTGGCTGGTTGCTAGTTGTCCAACGGCCAAATTTTTGAAAATTCCTACCAGAATTCTGGCCGAATTCTAGCTGTTAAAAACCTATAAATAGGCCAAGAATTCTCTCATTTTCATTCATCCAATCTTCTCTTCTCTTCTCTCTTAGGCTCAATATAAGCCATACCCTTCTTCATCTACTAGCCACAAGTTTCCTAAGTCTCGAGTGCTCAGCATCTCTCAGTTAGGAGTCTTGTGCAAGAGTTCAAGAAGTAGCTTGGAAAATTCCAAGCATCGCCACTGCGATCCATTGTAAGAAGTTGACGTGCTCTTCTGAAGAAAAGGCACGGGGTGTAACTACTATTTCATAAATAGTGGATTTAATCCTGAGCTAGAGTTCTCAGGCCTGGACTAGTCCTCCACGAGGGAAACCAGGTTAAAATCGGCTGTGTTTGCGTATGCTTTCTTGCTCCTCATTTATTTCCGCATTTACTCTGATTATTTTTAGATTGTGATAGAGTTGAATTTTTAATTGGATATTATCGCTATAAACTCTATTCACCCCCCTCTAGAGTTGCCATCTGTTCTTCAATTGGTATCAGAGCTCTGTTCTCTTTACAAGGACTTACATCCTAGAGCTGATCCATGGCAACCACACAATCCTTGATTTTCAATCACGATGAAGGACAGTCCACTCATAGGCCTCCCCTATTTGATGGAACTAACTACACGTATTGGAAAACAAGGATGAGCTTCTATCTCAAGTCGCTAGACTTTGACCTGTGGACTATCGTCACTGACGGTTACAAAAAGCCCGCCAGGATAATTGTCAATGGTGATCTCATTGAGAAATCACATGACAAATATTCTGACGAGGAGAAGAAACAGGCAAGTCTAGACGCGAGAGCTATTAATGCTTTATTCTGTGCTATAGACAGGAATGAGTTCAACAGGGTATCTACATGCACCACATCTCACGAAGTATGGAGACTTCTAGAAGTGACGCATGAAGGAAACACCCAAGTCAAGGAATCAAAGATAAGTCGTCTCACTCAAGAATACGAGGCTTTCAAGATGAAGCCAAACGAGACGATCACGCAAATGTTCACAAGATTCCTCGACATCATCAACCCCCTGTCTTCACTCGGCAAGCAATAATCAAATCACGAGAAGATTTACAAGCTACTTAGGGGGCTACCAAAAATTTGGAACCCTAAGGTGACAACCATCATCGAAGGAAATGATCTCACAACCATGTCCATGGAGACCTTGATGGGAAAGCTAATGACTCATGAGCTCGACCTCAAGGACTTCGAAGAGCCTGCTCCTAAGGCTAAGGAGATCACACTCAAAGCTCACCGACGAAGGGCTGAACCCGAAGAGACGGATGACGACAACTCGGAAGATGATGATCAAGCTCTTATGGTCCGCAACTTCAAAAAATTCCTTCGCTTCAATCGAAGAAAGAAGGAACCACAAGAAGATGGCGTAGAAGAGCCAACCTGCTACGGTTGCAAGAAGACTGGACACGTCCGAAAAGACTGTCCATTCTTGAAGAAGAGCAACCGCTATGAGAAGCCATACAAGAAGACTACCTCAAAGAAATATGCCAACACAAGAATTTGGCACGAAAGTGAAGCTAGTGACTCCGAGGAAGAAAAGGACTCTCCTCAAGATACGACAAATGTGTGCCTAATGGCGACGTCCGACAAGGTATCAAACGAAACTCTTGACGACTTCACTTTTGATGAACTTGGCGATGCTTTCACCGATTTACTTAATGATCACAAAAAGGTCATTGGTAAATACAAACATGCCAAGGACAAAATCAAAAGTCATGAAGTCGAAATTCAAAGACTTTCTCTATTACTTGATAACATTAGAGACACTTCACCCACGGATGTCACTGATGAGGTATCTAAGCTTAAAATAAGCTTACATGATGCCGAAACACGCATTGAACAACAAACACAAGAAATCACAACACTCAACACGGAGCTTGCAGAAGAAAAGAGTAGACACAAGATATCTATCACTAAGATATTTGGTTTGAATGCTAAGATTACTGAACTGCAGGCTGTCTCTAAGAAACTAGAGACTAAATTGGGAAAACAGGTTGCTCAACCTCAAACCCAACATCATGAGACACACACAAAGCATGATACTTCTCATACTAGTCACCCACGTCATCCACCTACAACACGTAACCATGCTTACATATATACACACTTTCACAAAGGACACAAACCACATGCACGTAGAAATAATTATCATATGTCACAAAATCATCATGCTACACATAGATACAATCATCACCATGTTGCACAAAGACACAATCAACATCACTCTACATATAGAAATCATCATGTCATGCCATATAGACAATATCATCATGCCATACCATATAGACAATATCACCATGCCACTCCACATAGTCATCATCACCATGCTAACTCTACACATCATCATACTTCTCCTCATTATTCTGCTTATAGACATCACCAGCATGCTCCTAATGTAAATAGGAATGCTACATGTACTTATTGTAGTTTACATGGACACATTTCACCACAATGTAGAATTAGAAGATTAGTAGATAGAAAGATATATGCATGGTTTCCAAAAACTAACTTTTCAGGACCCTCAAGAACTTGGGTACCAAAGGTCACATCTACTCTTGATGTAGGTGGACCTTCCTTCCTCAACTAAAAGTAAGTGGATTCTCGATAGTGGATGCTTGCGGCATATGACGGGAGACGTAAATCTTTTCGCATCACTATCGATGAAGAGAGAAGGATATGTATCCTTCGGCAACAACCTAAAAGGTTATATTATAGGTAATGGTAATATTGGTTATCCTCCCTCTCCCGTAATAAAGAATGTCTGCCTAGTGACCGAGTTAAAGCATAACCTGCTCAGCATCAGTCATCTTGCTGACCATGGATATGACATTAACTTTGGACAAAACAAATACCTTATTTATGATAGGTCAACAGGAGACATTGTTTTTGAAGGGATAAGAGAGGGTAATATTTATATTTTCTATTTGTCTATAGATACTAACAATGCAGGTAGATGCCTATATGCTCATAAAGATGAACGGTTACTATGGCACCAGCGTCTTGGTCATGCCAATATGGATACTATATCCAGGCATCGACCAAGAAGCTAGTTAGAGGCTTGCCCGACATCACATTCAAAAAGGACACCGTATGTGCTGAATGTGAGTTGAATAAGGCAACCAAGTCATCTTATCATTCCATAAACTCTGTAAGTACTACTAGACCCTTGCAACTACTCCATATGGATTTATTTGGCCCTAGTAGAGTAGCCAGTCTTGGTGGAAAACTCTACGCCTTTGTTATTGTTGATGACTTTTCAAGATTTACTTGGGTTTTCTTTCTTGCTAATAAAAGTGATGCTATTTCGGTTTTTAAGATTTTTGTTAAGAAAGTTCAAAACGAAAAAGGCTACATGATTACTCGAATC
Source organism: Iris pallida (assembly GCA_029216955.1). Classification (NCBI taxonomy): domain Eukaryota; kingdom Viridiplantae; phylum Streptophyta; class Magnoliopsida; order Asparagales; family Iridaceae; genus Iris; species Iris pallida. Next base: position 34,809,120 of record JANAVB010021999.1, read on the forward strand.
CGAAGTGATCATGGAGGCGAGTTCGAAAATTCTAATTTTGAAAAGTTTTGTGATTCCAATGGTTTTGATCATGAGTTTTCTTGTCCAAGAACTCCTCAACAAAATAGTGTTGTGGAGCGGAAGAATAGGACTCTTGGCGATATGGCTAGAGTCATGTTGAACAAGTTTTTACTTCCGAAATACTTTTGTGCTGAAGCTGTCAGTACAGCATGCCACATTTTAAATAGGGTGCTTATTCGTCCTATTACGAAGAAAACACCCTATGAGCTTTGGTTTGGAAGAACCCCAAATGTTTTTTATTTTAGAGTTTTTGGCTGTAGATGTTTTATCATTAACACCAAAGACAACTTAGGCAAATTTGATGCCAAAGCTGACGATGGTATTTTCCTTAGCTATGCTGCCAAGAGCAAGGGATATAGAGTTTTTAACAAACGCTCATTAATTGTGGAAGAGTCTACAAATGTGACTTTTGATGAAGATAACAGTGCAGCAGCTACTCTTGATGATGATGTTGAGCCATCAACGTCTACTCCAATGAACACCACAACCGAAACCAATTCTCTGGAGAGCTTGCCAAAGAAATTCTCTTTCAAGCCATCACATCCAGAAAATTTGGTAATCGGCGAGGTTTCACGTGGAGTAACTACTAGATCATCATTAAGAGACTCTATTGCTAGCACTGACTTTATTTCACAAATGGAGCCGAAAAACATTTTAGAAGCTTTCAATGATGAATTTTGGATTTCTGCTATGCAAGAGGAACTCAACCAATTCGAGAGGAGCCAAGTATGGGAACTCGTTCCTAGACTGGCAAATCACTCGATTATTGGTACTAAATGGGTTTTTAGAAACAAAGTGAATGAAGATGGTTCAGTCACACGCAACAAAGCTTGTCTAGTAGCTCAAGGATACAACCAAGAGGAAGGTATCGACTACGATGAGACGTATGCTCCTGTTGCTAGATTAGAGTCCATTCGGATGCTTTGTGCATTTGCAAATTTTCAAAATTTTAAATTATTTCAAATGGATGTTAAAAGTGCTTTCTTGAATGGATTTATTAAGGAGGAAGTTTATGTAAAACAATCCCCTGGCTTTGAAAATCACAAATTTCCCGACCACGTGTTCAAGCTAAAGAAAGCGCTGTATGGCCTCAAACAAGCACCTAGAGCTTGGTATGAACGGCTAAGCAACTTCTTACTTGAGAAAGGTTTTTCAAAAGGGAAAATTGACACCACACTTTTCATAAAATCTTTCAAAGACACGATTCTTTTAGTACAAATATACGTAGATGATATTATATTTGGTTCTACTGATGAAACCCTTTGTCAAGATTTTGCCAAGTGTATGCAGACCGAGTTTGAGATGAGCATGATGGGAGAGCTCAACTACTTTCTTGGGCAGCAAGTCAAACAAATGTCAAGTGGAACATTCATCTGTCAATCGAAGTATACAAAGGACATGCTGAAGAAATTTGACCTTGACAACGTCAAACCAATCAGCACTCCAATGGCCACTTCAACCAAACTTGAACCAGATGATAGCAGCAAACCCGTAGATCAACGTAAGTATCGAGGTATGATAGGCAGTCTTCTTTATCTTACTGCTAGTCGCCCTGATATAATGTTTAGCGTTTGCCTGTGTGCTAGATATCAAGCAAATCCTAAGGAATCATACATGACCGCGGTTAAGCGTATCTTTCGATACCTTAAGGGTACGGTTACAGTGGGCCTATGGTATCCCAAATCAATATCATTTGACCTCATTGGTTACTCTGATACTGATTTTGCTGGATACAAGGTCGACCGTAAAAGTACGAGCGGTACGTGTCATTTATTAGGAAAGGCTTTAGTCTCTTGGTTTAGCAAGAAGCAGAACTCTGTCGCACTATCCACAACAGAAGCTGAATACATCGCAGCTGGGCGTTGTTGTGCACAGATTCTGTGGATGAAGCAAACCCTTGAAGACTATAACTTATCTTTCATGCACATTCTAATATTTTGTGACAACACTAGTGCTATAAATCAGACTAAGAACCCCATCTGTCACTCACGCACGAAGCACATTGAAATACGACAACACTTTTTGCGTGATCATCAGCAAAATGGCACGATTAACTTAGAATTTATTGACACTAATCATCAGTTAGCATATTTCTTTACTAAGCCATTATCCGAAGAGCGCTTCAATTTTCTTTGTCGTAAACTTGGAATTTTAGATGAAGCTGTTATAAATTAAAATCAACCTGCGTAAATATCGAGTATATCGTGATTCTCTTATGATGAACTTGCTATGGGTACAAGCCGAAAGGGCCCTTCTGACAATAAGGCGTAAAAGCCTAAGCGACACGGTGCACTAGTCCTCAGGACTACCGCTAGCTGGGATCCGGCCCCTGCAGCTAACCCATGGCAGTTTCAAAATATTAAATTATGATATAATTCCTTGTTTATTATACGGTTAATTTTTATTTATCATATGCTGAAATACTATTTTTTCAACTTCATATTACTGCTATCTGTTATTCTTTTGATTACTTATTGGATCTTTTCCTGTAACTTTTCTCATATCTTATATTGGTTTGTCTATTACTTAACCAATATTTTTCCTGTTTCTGCCTGATTCCTGTTCTGTGACCAGGACCCGGAATTCGGGCCGAACTCTCCTCCTACCAGAGTTCGGGCCGAATTCGGCCTCACTGTTCCAGAATCGGGAACAGCCTCAGCCGTTGATCAAAATGTTGATCCAATGGTCATTAATTGACCTGACCAAGAGAAACCCTTCCCAAATATTCGGTTTCTCTTCCCTCTCCTTCTTTCTTACCACATTTCCACCTTCTCAAACACAATTCTCTCAAAACCCTAACCCTACTTTCTCCTCTTTTGTGCTCCATTCTTCCCCAAACTCAAGGAGAAGGCTTATTTTTCAATTCTCTTCCATAGTTCATCACTAGTTTGAGGTATAATCCCTTACTTTTCTATATCTCAAATTTCTTTTATCATCTTCTATCTATTGTGTTATGGCTCCACGATTGCTCAACCGCAGGAAGAGACTTCGGACTGAGGGCGCATCCTCGTCGAATGCTCCTCCTCCCGTTGAGCCGCCCGTTGCACCACCCGTTGTACCAGCCATTGAACGACAACCACCAATCCATCCGTTGTTCAATCCTCCACGTCCCCATGATCCAAACACTTATGACGACCGTATTTTTGTATCGCTAGACGCTTCAAATGATTGGTTTAGCAATTTTTGAACACGTCCGGTGTTTGCGGGACACCCTATAAACTTTACTATTTTCTCTCAATATGATGTACTTTTTCATGACCTTTGCCTTGATGAACTTGTTACTACAAATTCGGTCATTTATCGTAGTGTCATTCAAATGTTTTACTGCAACTTGACCCATGATGACACTCATATTTATTCACGAGTTGCGGGAGTTGATATCTCTTTTGACTATTTCGAATTGGCCGACTATCTTGAGCTTCAAGAGCCAAATTCTTGGGAAAAGCTTGTTGAAGCTAGATCCTTTCAATTTTCCGAAGGAATTTCACTTGAAAGCTTCGAGGACGACTTGTGTAGCCCTAACACACGTCCTCGTAAGCTTTTGGCTAAATTCCTCAATCCCTATTTCTATGAACTTCATCGGATCATTTTCAACACCATTCTTCCCAAAGCGGATTCTACCGATGAAGTCACTTATTTTGAGATCTCGGCCTTATACCATCTCCACTTCCATGTTCCCTTTAATCTTCCACGCACAATGATGGATTGGATGATCAATTGTAGGAAGAAACCAAGATCATTGGTTTATGCATTATACCTTCCTATGATCTTTCCTGCGTTCCATGTACCGCTTGATGAGTGTCCATTCTTACCTGCCCCTGCCTTCCTCTCTAAGGCAAGGAGGCTTCATGCGGCCGTTGGCTCACCGGTGCCACTCTCGAGTCTATTCAGACCATGCTCCGAGATTGATTCACATTGGAGGACGATCGTTGGACTCAGCTGGATTATCGGACCATATTACAGATGAGTGCTATCAGTAACTCGCTGCATGACATCCGGTATTCCATGTCTCGCCATCCTACCATGCCCATTCCTATGGAGCGAGACCCCGATCGTGAGGGATTTCGTATTGATGATCCTTGGGTACGTCGCTACATGGATCCGGATGCGGCATTTGTGGACCCACGTCGCTCCTTTACTGATCCATCGGACGACGCCGGGCCCTCTCGTGCTCGATGATGGATTTGGACTGCTACTTGATGCTGCTACTGGAGATCTTAGATTATGTTTATGCTTTTTGCTTTAGTTGCTTTTATGTACTTGATTTGTAGTAGACTTATTATGAGCTGTGCTTTTGAGACTTTGGTAGTTTTATTATCAGTTTCTATGTCATTATGACTCTTGGTCATTATCTTAGTTTATATGCAGTTTCTTCTCTTTTGCGTATGATTGCCAGTTATCATTTATCTATCTCATATTGCTAAATGCCAAAAGGGGGAGTTATGTGTATATTCTGTTTCTGTTTGTTTGGTTTATATGTGCTTTTGGAAGAATATTATTAACAGGCCAACAAGATTCACAGCATTGTTTATGGGGGAGCTATTCTTAAGCTCGGCACTTATTATGGGGGAGCTATGTCGTTACATGTGTCCAGGTATGGATATTGAATATACAATTATTATTTTGTCAATTATCAATATGGGGGAGATTGTTGACACAAAGTCACAGTCAACCAAATATTGATAACATTGACTAAATAATACTTGTGATAATTCAATACGACACACGACGACTACATTCTGCTCAAGCCAGACGACAGCCCAGTTTTGTAAATGCAAGTCTTTTTCGAGTCTGTACTTTTATATTTATTGAGTTAGAATGATTGTAAGCTGAGTTATGCTGGGCTCTTGGGACTCAACCCTTAACCTATCCAAAATCCATAAAGCTCCACATCCAAAATAAGCCCATTGGACCCTTGGACCCATTCTGTGCTCTAGAGACAGAGTTCGGGCCGAACTCTGCCTCCACACAGAGTTCGGGCCGAACTCTGTCCCCTAAAATTCAGCACCCTAATTTTTAGGGCAGGCTGGTTGCTAGTTGTCCAACGGCCAAATTTTTGAAAATTCCTACCAAAATTTTGGCCGAATTCTGCCTGTTAAAAACCTATAAATAGGCCCAAAATTCTCTCATTTTCATTCATCCAATCTTCTCTTCTCTTCTCTCTTAAGCTCAATATAAGCCATACCCTTCTTCATCTACTAGCCACAAGTTTCCTAAGTCTCGAGTGCTCAGCATCTCTCAGTTAGGAGTCTTGTGCAAGAGTTCAAGAAGTAGCTTGGAAAATTCTAAGCATCGCCACTGCGATCCATTGTAAGAAGTTGACGTGCTCTTCTGAAGAAAAGGCACGGGATGTAACTACTATTTCACAAATAGTGGATTTAATCCTGAGCTAGAGTTCTCAGGCCTGGACTAGTCCTCCACGAGGGAAACCAGGTTAAAATCGGCTGTGTTTCGTATGCTTTCTTGCTCCTCATTTATTTCCGCATTTACTCCGATTATTTTTAGATTGTGATAGAGTTGAATTTTTAATTGGAAATTATCGCTATAAACTCTATTCACCCCCTCTAGAGTTGCCATCTGTTCTTCATACGAGGTCTACTTGCATGAAAATAAACAACTTCTACGGTCGGATCACACATCCTTGGTACTTCTTATTCCCGACTCAACAATTTACAGTATAATATAAAACCACATAACCAATGGCCAATCAATGAAAAATAGTGAAAATCAATAGTGAAAACAGACAATAAACTGTACTCGCCTGTGGTCCTTTGCTGGTGAAACCGACAATCCAAACCACTCAATGTGCCACAACAGTCAAACTCGTACAACAGTCTCCAGATGCTGAAATAGACATTACCAACGTTCTCATAATAGTCAAAATAGCTGGAATTGCCTGTCCTTAGTCCAATTCTGGACATAGGGACAAAACGGTAATTTCAGGTCAAAACGGTGTCCGCCGTTGGACCTGCTTTGCACCGAAAAGAGTGCTAAAGCCTATGGTCTCTAAAGTCGTCAAACTATATGTCTACAGGTCCCATTTTTCGATACGAACCCAACCGTTTGTCCAAAGTTGTATTCCGACGGGCCGTGCACAAAATGGCCCGTTGAATCGGATCGTGGGGCCCGCGAAACGGCAATCCGATCAACTGTCTCAGAATCAGACCAAACTTGGCATACAGGACTAAAAAATGATACTGTCCTGCTGGCGCAACTTTCGTCTCGATTTGAGAAACGTGCACAAAGTAATTGGGAAATTTGCACAAAGGCCGATACGATAAATTTCGACGGATATGCATCAAATTCGTCTCGCACACGCAACCAATTTGAATTCCGTCAAAGCCCACACGTCAACGAAGCCATTACGCAACTTTCAATGCTTTTGGTTCGCGACCACGTCGCCCGGTTTGTCGGGACGGACCCCGTATCGAGAGAATTTCTAAGTTTTCTAAACTATTTTCCATGGTTTTTCTTCATTTCAAACTGATTTCTGTCACTACTTAAAGAACTAAAGTTAAAACTAAATATAGGGTTTTTATGTCCTACATGTTGTTAATAAATGCCTTAAAATAGATTTTTGAAATCGTTCATGGTTTGGGAGAAAACTGACCGCGAAGTAGAGTAGTTGGACTGGTTTTTCTGTCATGTTTGGGACTATTTATCGTCGATTTTGGATCGAAACACTGAACCTATGGTTCCACTAACCAAGAACCTATTTACTGGGATATGATTTCAGTTATGTTGGCTATCCAAAGAAACAGTTGGATCGAAAAACAGAGGAGCGAGGACCGAGAAACATTACCTGAAAAATGGGTGTTTGCAGCCACGTTGTTGCCGTTGTCGATGCAACTGTTGTTGTCTTGCCGCTTTGTCGCGCGGTTCTGGCAGGCCGACGGTGGCTCGTGGCGGCTACGCGTACGCCGGGGTAGGTCGCCAGGGGGTTAGGGTTTAGGTTGTATCGATTTCCTTCTCCTTCTCTTGCGTTATATATACGCGATGGCTGGAAACCGAGCGGGTTCCTCTCGAATCCGGATATGGGGAGATCGGCCCGGGCTAGCATGGTTGGGCCGGGATTTCTTTTACTGATTTTGTTTTCTTTTTGTTTTCTTATTTATTCTTATATATATATATATATATATATATATATATATATAAATATATAAATATATATATATATATATATATATATATATATATATATATATTTTTTTTTTTTATTATATATATATATATAATATATATATATATATATATATATATATATATATATATATATATATTTTTTATATATATATATTTTTTTTATTATATATATATATTTTTTTTTTTATATATATTTATATATATATATATAAATATATATATATATATATATATATATATATATATATATATATATATATATATATATATATATATATATATATACAACACTCTAAAATATATATATATATATATATATATATATATATAAAATATATATATATATAATATATATATATAAGAAAAATAATAATAATAACAAAATTCAATAAATCAATAATGGTGTATATAGCATTATGTACAGTCTAATAATCCCAAAATATACAAGGACCTATTTATACAAATGGCATTGAATATCAACGAATACTTAGGAATATTCATTAGATCATTAAAACGGAATACTACACACTCATACCGGATTACATCAACACGAATGTCATTGGATGTACCGCATGACTACATTGGCTTGGACTTGTTTTGGTTCCAATCTGGACTAGTTCGGTACAACCAGGTTCCCTAAAACTCAATAATATAATTTATAAGTAAATAAATCTTCGGTAAGGGTTAAGTCGCAACTTGGCCTGATTTTTCTAGTTATGACATCACTATGGCACGGCCTTCCCTATCAAGGCTAATACACTAGTCAAAGCACGCCGTTGTACTATTCGTGCTACGATTTCTAGTCACCTTCTACTCCAAAACTCCACCATGGCTAAAGTCATCTACCGTGATAATTAACTAAGTAATTTTTTATAAAATTCTAAAAATCACCATTTAATTCAAATAAATAAATAAAAATATATCATCAAAATTTTGGGAAGAGTAGTTACATGTCTAGGTATACATAAGTATGATTCATGGCCCGCTTTCATCGGGGCCGCTGATGCTGCTGAAAATGACGTTCCTATACTACTGGGGTTGAAGACACCCAAATCTGAAGACAAAGACAAGCACCCCCTGTCACGCCCCTCTCCCGTAGGAGCGATCGTCTTCGCTAATGCGTGATGCCGTACGAGCCTAGATTGCGCTCGTGCAAGGCGGGTTCCATAATGGCCGATTTCAGCGGCTGCGACGGGGTCGTCGCACAGAAGTCCCAAGCAGAGACATTGAATAATAGCAGCGGAATTTAGAACAAAAAACAAGTCATTGCAAAACACTCTTTTATTGATATTGAAACAAAGGTTACAATGGGGCGCAAGGCCAAGATTACAAGTCTCTCAAGCTCACTCAAGCTCACTCATCTCACATTACAAGTCACTCAGCTCTCTCTCATCTCTTAATACAAGTCTAGAGCCAGCGGATGCTTTGGAAGGCGACGTCCATACATTATGTCCTATATAAGGCTTGACTCCATGCGGCCGCACGCTTCGAATCGCCAAGAAACTCCATGCCTCGACGCATCCAAACGAGCTCCACGCCACGAGATTCTATCTGTGCCTGCACATAAAAACTATGTGGGTGTCAGTACTCAACTGTACTGGTGGAATGAGCTCCTCGTCCACCCATACAAAACCAACACGTTTTATTTACTTTGTGCAACATAGTCCCCTTTATGATTGTCTTTCTTCTCTTTCCTTAGGATCAGTTTTAGGACCGACGCCTTGGCCCATTTTGTATTTCTAGACCATCTCGTGCTTGCAACAACGTTAAACTATCAAGTCGTGTTTGCCTTACGGTCCAAAATCAGAGACGCAGCTACGCGACAGACTCCATTTCCGCGTGACCGTGCTACAAACCCTTGCTGAGGCCGTGCCTCGCAACTCAGTGAGACTTAACCATGTCGTCGTCTAGCGGCCCTTGCTACTTTGATCACCATCTGACCCAATCAAGACTTGTGAATCTTAGTATCACTCAAACAACTTTGCCTTGCGGCGGTTTCCCAACTTAAACTCAACCAACTTATACAACTTATATGCCGACACTCAAGACTCGACACCACATCTCGTGCCGAAGCACGTCGCGTACGTTGCAGCCAAATCTTAGGCCCAACATTTTGTGTTCCAACTGTACACACACATTCAACTCAACTTCCTTGATATACTACACTCAATACTCGACTCAATCCAAAGGCATACACGCGGATCGCTGCCCATGCCAACTCATCTATATGAACTAGTCACTAAGGCCCAGCCCTATAATGGACTCCTTTTGAGCTTTTGATTAGACGGACGCTCCTTGCCAGCGCGAGTAGCTAGCTCCGCTGCAAGTTCCCGCTAACCCTTGCGGTCATCCAGCACAGCTACGAATGTCTCTATCGCAACGGTTCCCCTAGGCCGCCGGGGTCGCCGTTCGAGAAACAGATTTATTTTACCTTGTACAAGTTCTCCAATGACCATGCAAGATTTGACTCGACTCGAACTGACGTCCCACACAGTCGAAGCTACTTCTAGTGTTACCATCTCTTTCAGGGCTAAGTTCAACACTTCTCACATCTGAGAACTTGCCTCGGCGACTCAGACGCGAGCATTCTTCTTTATTGCCTCAATGACCCAGTCGTGAGCATTCTTCTTTCTTGCCTCAACAACCCAATCGTGAGCATTCTTCTTTCTTGCCCTATCATTTCACTTAACTCAAGAATAACTATTGAAACACTTTCCAAACTCAATAAATCAGCCGTGGCCCGTGCCTTAAAATACTAAGTCCGTGCCATCGTGTCTTAGACCACCTCGAAACACTATGTGACACCACCGCCCAAGTCATACTCTATATGATGGGCCTTACAATCGTGAGACTATGTGATTATACCCGGCCGTAGAACTCTTAGGGCCGTGCCTGCTACTACTCCTGATAGCTTAACGTAACTTGCCTAACTTACTTTGCAACAACTTCACGAGCAAAGGCTGCGTCAAGCCTTGCGTCATGGGAACGTGCCGTACACGCATTCGACTTTGAACAACCAAGTTATTTGGGGTGCCTAGACTTATGCCACAAGCCATGCAATAAAACTTAACCCGTCGGCGAGCAGAGGCTATGCCACGCCTTGGGCGCAGAGACCGTGCATACTTTATGAAATATTTATGCGGGCGACGCCTACGAATATGGCTAACTCTTAGCTTGTGGCAAAGACCAACTTTTTCTTCTCCCAAGCCACGGAACGAAGGACCGAGTGTTATTTTCAAAGCACGTCGTGACCAACTCTAAGCCGACCGTTGGACCTTTGCATATTCTAACTCAGTTCGACCCGTCGGGATTATTCCCTTTAGCTATGTGGATTCGTCTATTTTATTATCAAGCCTACTTGTATAAGTTGAAAACATGCGATTTATTATGTGAAGGCTAAGATGAGGCAAGTTCACCGAAACTACCCCACCTGAGCGAGCGGTCGCCTCGACCAAGCGATGTCATCGAGCAGTCGTTGCAAGGCTAAGTCCGAACGCCGTCGGCGTTTCGATTCCTCCGATTGACTGAGCGGGACGGGGCACTACATCATACACCACTCAGAAAAAGTTTCGTCCTCGAAACTAACTGAGTACTTATTCATTGAATTATCACTCGAACGTTTAACGACTCTCGCACACATCTCTCCTATGCGTTCCTTCAAATTCGAGCCACGCTCGTGCTACCCGCAATCTTTTCTTCAAAACTTACGATCTCAAAATCCTCGACACTTTCTTGTTCCTCAAGTCTCACTTGAATTCAACGTATCACTTAGTATGGATCGTGCACATATTTTAGGCGTTCCCAAAATACATGCATTTCAGCCAAGCCTTGTGATAGCGAATTCTGCCATTACCACTCGAGTCGGATCGTGCACGCATTCAAGCGTCCCTGATATACATGCATGTCAGCCGAGGCTCGTGAGTGGTATTTTCATATTCCTGAATCATGCCATTCATCAATACCAATATCCCAACCAATTAATCCTCAAGATCACTCGCATCGATGCTAACTCTCGCAACATGGACGTCTTGCCTAACCGCTAGGCTATGTCTTTCCGTCAGTATTGGAATCATAGTTCCCAAACAACAATATCAACACTAACCCCATCCTAAGGTCAAACCAAATTGATAGTACGGGGTTTTCTACCCAAGCTCGCATCACTCCGATTTCTAAACTTCGAGCATCGATTCCCTACAAACGTCCTAACATTTTGTCGCACGGGGTCTGAGTCATTCAACGAAGCTATCCTACGACAACTCACGTTCAACCAATTTCACGACGTATCAAAATCGCTTATTCAATAAGTCATCTTGTATAGTCTATCCCTTCAAACACGTTCGATATAGTTCGCCTATCAATCCTTCTCAATTCAAGCACGCTACGTCACAATTCATCGCTAACCAAAATTTCACATTCCATATTTCCTAAGTCATCTATTCCAACTCACGTAATCGATCATGAGGTCGTCTAGCTTAATAATACGTTGCTCCCCGATCTCACACGAGTCAGATTATCCACGGTGGGCATGAATCACCATGCACGCTCCCGTGGGATAATCATCCTCATCGGGACGTAACTCTTGTTCGAGTCTAGACTAATTCATTCTCGATGCGCGGATTGGACCTACTCAATCCTCAAGTTTATTTCATTCATCAATCGCAAGTCCTAACATCCTCAAATTTTTCTTTGCATCAAACCGACAAGTCGAGACAATCAAAGTTGCCGTATCCTGATTTTTTGAGTTCGATCATTCCCACGACATGAATCACCATGTCAGCGCTCACGCGGAACGATCGCCCCAAATCCGATGCAACGCATGTGCGAGGCTTAGAGTTGCACTCGCGCAAGATAAGATCGTCGACGTTGTGGCTTTCAACGTAACCATCAAGACACAATCATTTCCATCCAACATTCATCTCAATCAAAATTCTAAGTATAGCATCCAACCAAACAATAACACTTGCACGATCATCTTTCGCCGAGTCAGAGTACCCCCGAGTTATCGCATATCGATCTTTGATACGCCTCAATACCATCGATGACATGCATAACCTGACGATCTTCCTTTGCAACAAGTTCTGAGTCGTGCGAATGATGCTATCGTCCGACTGGATAATCTCCTCGACATTCAATTCAAGTTCGATCATTATCCCTCGAATCATTCACAACATCAATTTCCTCAAACCAATTTCACGTATTGTTCATTCGTTTATCTTAAGTCATCGACCAACATTTTTCTCAATTCGCATCATTCCTTGCTAACTCAAATCATCGAGCAACATTCAATCCAATCCTCAGAGTCATTCTCAAATTCGAATTAAACTTTCATTCACTCTATCTCGCCGTCGTGCTAACTTTTCGTATACGATCCGTATCAATTTCCTCGATCAAGTCATCCATTCGTACTTCCTAACTTTTTTTCGATTCGACTTCACCTACTCAATCTTCTTTGCATTTCATACTCGCACCATCCTCAATCCCGTGCACGTTTCGTGTGCGTCAATTTCTAGCCATTTATCAAACTTCATGACAACAACTCACTCAATCTAAGGCTTTGTATATGTTCGATGCTTGCTGATAGACTCATCGACACCCCGAATCCTCAACCGATAGATCGACATCCCTGAGGCTATCGCATACACCACTCAGGAATGAAGTCCTTCAACAAATCCTCAACTTATCATTCGATTCTCAAATCTATCTCCTCGAATTTTCGTTCGAACGATTCCTTAAGTTTTAAGCACGCTCATCTATATCGCATCGACGTTATTGTCGCTCGATAGCACCCCTATCGATAGTCATCTCACTTTACTCAATCGAGTTCAACTCATTCTTGCTCGAAACATTACGAATCCTGCACTCGAGTTTTCTAAGGTCGACGCAACTTTGGTGTATATGCCCAGCCCGACTTAGCCAACCGTGCTTACGCGAACCATCTTTTTGTTTTGTCAAAAACTGTTCTCCTACGTTTTACGAAATAGTTAGACTTATTTTATGGACATCCCGTGGGATATTTGAGAGAGAGCGCACCAACGATATCAACTTTGCGGAAGCAACACATCAGAGTTTACGGAAACAGCGGAGTTAAAGAATTTAATCGATAGTCCAAGGACGTAAAGCTGTGCTCTGATACCATTATGTCACGCCCCGCTCCCGTAGGAGCGATCGTCCTCGCTAAGACGTGATGTCGCACGAGCCTAGATTGCGCTCGTGCAAGGCGGGTTCCATAACGGCCGATTTCAGCGGCTGCGACGGGGTCGTCGCACAGAAGTCCCAAGCAGAGACATTGAATAGTAGCAGCAGAATTTAGAACAAAACACAAGTCATTGCAAAACACTCTTTTATTGATATTAAAACAAAGGTTACAATGGGGCGCAAGGCCAAGATTACAAGTCTCTCAAGCTCACTCAAGCTCACTCATCTCACATTACAAGTCACTCAGCTCTCTCTCATCTCTTAATACAAGTCTAGAGCCAGCGGATGCTTTGGAAGGCGACGTCCATACATTATGTCCTGTATAAGTCTTGACTCCATGCGGCTGCATGCTTCGAATCGCCAAGGAACTCCATGCCTCGACGCATCTAAGAGAGCTCCGCGCCACGAGCTTCTACCTTTCCCTACACATGAAAACTATGTGGGTGTCAGTACTCAACTTTACTTGTGGAATGAGCTCCTCGCCCACCCATACAAAACCAACACATTTTATTTACTTTGTGCAACATAGTCCCCTTTATGATTGTCTTTCTACTCTTTCCTTAGGATCAGTTTTAGGACCGACGCCTTGGCCTATTTTGTGTTTCTAGACCATCTCGTGCTTGCAACAACATTAACCTATCAAGTCGTGTTTGCCTTACGGCCCAAAATCAGAGACGCAGCTACGCGACAGACTCCATTTCCGTGTGACCGTGCTACAAAACCTTGCTGAGGCCGTGCCTCACAACTCAGTGAGACTTAACCATGTCGCCGCCTCGCGGCACTTGCTACTTTGTTCACCAACTGACCCAATCAAGACTTGTGAATCTTAGTATCACTCAAACAACTTTGCCTTACAGCGGTTTCCTGACTTAAACTTAAACAACTCAACCAACTTATGCAACTTATATGCCGACACTCAAGGCTCGACACCATATCTCGTGCCGAAGCACGTCGCCTACGTTGCAGCCAAATCTTAGGCCCAACATTTTGTGTTCCAATGGTACACACACATTCAACTCAACTTCCTTGATATACTTCACTCAATACTCGACTCAATCCAAAGGCGTACACGCGGATCGCTGCCCATGCCGACTCATCTATATGAACTAGTCACTAGGGCCCAGCCCTATAATGGACTCCTTTTGAGCTTTTGATTAGACGGGCGCTCCTTGCCAGCGCGAGTAGCTAGCTCCGCTGTAAGTTCTCGCTAACCCGTGCGATCATACAGCACAACTACGAATGTCTCTATCGCAACGGTTCCCTTGGGCCGTCGGGGTCGCCGTTCGAGAAACAGATTTATTTTACCTTGTACAAGTTGTCCAATGACCATGCAAGACTCGACTCGACTCGAACTGATGTCTCACACAGTCAAAGCTACTTCTAGTATTACCATCTCTTTCAGGGCTAAGTTCAACACTTCTCACATCTGAGAACTTACCTCGACGACCCAGTCACGAGCATTCTTCTTTCTTGCCTCAACGCCCCAGTCGTGAGCATTCTTCTTTCCTGCCTCAATGACCCAGTCGTGAGCATTCTTCTTTCTTGCCCTATCATTTCACTTAACTAAAGAACAACTATTGAAACACTTTCTAAACTCAATAAATCAGCCGTGGCCCGTGCCTTAAAATACTAAGTCCGTGCCATCGTGTCTTAGACCAACTCAAAACACTATGTGACACCACCGCCCAAGTCATACTCTATATGACGGGCCTTACAATCGTGAGACTATGTGATTATACCCGGCCGTAGAACTCTTAGGGCCGTGCCTGCTACTACTCCTGATAGCTTAACGTAACTTGCCTAACTTACTTTACAACAACTTGACGAACAAAGGTTGCGTTAAGCCTTGCATCATGGGAACGTGCCGTGCACGCATTCGACTTTGAACAACCAAGTTATTTGGGGTGCCTAAACTTATGCCACAAACCGTGCAATACAACTTAACCCGTCGGCGAGCAGAGGCTATGCCACGTCTTGGGCGCAGAGACCGTGCATACTTTATGAAGCATTTATGCGGGCGACGCCTACGAATATGGCTAACTCTTAGCTTGTGGCAAAGACCAACTTTTCCTACTCCCAAGCCACGGGACGAAGGACCGAGTGTCATTTTCAAAGCACGTCGTGTACCAACTCTAAGCCGACCGTTGGACCTTTCCATATTCTAACTCAGTTCGACCCGTCGGGATTATTCTCTTTAGCTATGTGGATTCGTCTCTTTTATTATCAAGCCTACTTGTGCAAGTTGAAAATATACGATTTATCATGTGAAGGCTAAGATGAGGCAAGTTCATCGAAACTACCCCACCTGAGCGAGCGGTCGTCTCGACCGGGCGATGTCTTCGAGCAGTCGTTGCAAGGCTAAGTCCGAACGCCGTCGGCGTTTCGATTCCTCCGATTGACTGAGCGGGACGGGGCACTACATCATACACCACTCAGAAAAAGTTTCTTCCTCGAAACTAACTGAGTACTTATTCATTGACTTTTCACTCGAACGTTTAACGATTCTCGCACATATCTCTCCTATGCGTTCCCTCAAATGCGAGCCACGCTCGTGCTACCCCCAATCTTTTCTTCAAAACTTACGATCTCAAAATCCTCGATACTTTCCTGTTCCTCAAGTCTCACTTGAATTCAACGTATCACTTAGTATGGATCGTGCACATATTTTAGGCGTCCCCAAAACACATGCATTTCAGCCAAGCCTCGTGATAGCGAATTCTGCCATTACCACCCGAGTCGGATCGTGCACGCATTCAAGCGTCCCTGATATACATGCATGTCAGCCGAGGCTCATGAGTGGTATTTTCATATTCCTGAACCATTCCATTTATCATTACCAATATCCCAACCAATTAATCCTCAAGATCACTCGCACCGATGCTAACTCTCGCAACATAGACGTCTTGCCTAACCGCTAGGCTATGTCTTTCCGTCAGTATTGGAATCATAGTTCCCAAACAACAATATCAACACTGACCCCATCCTAAGGTCAGACCAAATTGATAGTACGGGGTTTTCTACCCAAGCTCGCATCACTCCGATTTCTAAACTTCGAGCATCGATTCCCTACACACATCCCAACATTTCGTCGCACGAGTTTTGAGTCATTCAGCAAAGCCATCCTACGACAACTCACGTTCAACCAATTTCACGACGTATCAAAATCGCTCATTCAATAAGTCATCTTCTATAGTCTATCCCTTCAAACACGTTCGATATAGTTCGCCTATCAATCCTTCTCAATTCAAGCACGCTACGTCACAATTCATCGCTAACCAAAATTTCACATTCCATATTTCCTAAGTCATCTATTCCAACTCACGTAATCGATCATGAGGTCGTCTAGCTTAATAATACGTTGCTCCCCGATCTCACACGAGTCAGATTATCCACGGTGGGCATGAATCACCATGCACGCTCCCGTGGGATAATCATCCTCATCGGGACGTAACTCTTGTTCGAGTCTAGACTAATTCATTCTCGATGCACGGATTGGACCTACTCAATCCTCAAGTTTATTTCATTCATCAATCGCAAGTCCTAACATCCTCAAATTTTCCTTTGCATCAAACCGACAAGTCGAGACAATCAAAGTTGCCGTATCCTGATTTTTTGAGTTCGATCATTCCCACGACATGAATCACCATGTCAGCGCTCACGCGGAACGATCGCCCCAAATCCGATGCAACGCATGTGCGAGGCTTAGAGTTGCACTCGCGCAAGATAAGATCGTCGACGTTGTGGCTTTCAACGTAACCATCAAGACACAATCATTTCCATCCAACATTCATCTCAATCAAAATTCTAAGTATAGCATCCAACCAAACAATAACACTTGCACGATCATCTTTCGCCGAGTCAGAGTACCCCCGAGTTATCGCATATCGATCTTTGATACGCCTCAATACCATCGATGACATGCATAACCTGACGATCTTCCTTTGCAACAAGTTCTGAGTCGTGCGAATGATGCTATCGTCCGACTGGATAATCTCCTCGACATTCAATTCAAGTTCGATCATTATCCCTCGAATCATTAACAACATCAATTTTCTCAAACCAATTTCACGTATTGTTCATTCGTTTATCTTAAGTCATCGACCAACATTTTTCTCAATTCGCATCATTCCTTGCTAACTCAAATCATCGAGCAACATTCAATCCAATCCTCAGAGTCATTCTCAAATTCGAATTAAACTTTTCATTCACTCTATCTCGCCGTCGTGCTAACTTTTCGTATACGATCCGTATCAATTTCCTCGATCAAGTCATCCATTCGTACTCCCTAACTTTTTTTCGATTCGACTTCACCTACTCAATCTTCTTTGCGTTTCATACTCGCACCATCCTCAATCCCGTGCACGTTTCGTGTGCGTCAATTTCTAGCCATTTATCAAACTTCATGACAACAACTCACTCAATCTAAGGCTTTGTATATGTTCGATGCTTGCTGATAGACTCATCGACACCCCGAATCCTCAACCGATAGATCGACATCCCTGAGGCTATCGCATACACCACTCAGGAATGAAGTCCTTCAACAAATCCTCAACTTATCATTCGATTCTCAAATCTATCTCCTCGAATTTTCGTTCGAACGATTCCTTAAGTTTTAAGCACGCTCATCTATATCGCATCGACGTTATTGTCGCTCGATAGCACCCCTATCGATAGTCATCTCACTTTACTCAATCGAGTTCAACTCATTCTTGCTCGAAACATTACGAATCCTGCACTCGAGTTTTCTAAGGTCGACGCAACTTTGGTGTATATGCCCAGCCCAACTTAGCCAACCGTGCTTACGCGAACCATCTTTTGTTTTATCAAAAACTGTTCTCCTATGTTTTGCAAAATAGTTAGACTTATTCTATGGACATCCCGTGGGACATTTGAGAGAGAGCGTACCAACGATATCAACTTTGCGGAAGCACCCTTCAAAGTTTACGAAAATAGCAGAGTTAAAGAATTCAATCGATAGTTTAAGGACGTAAAGTCGTGCTCTGATACCATTATGTCACGCCCCGCTCCGGTAAGAGCGATCGTCCTCGCTAAGACGTGATGCTGCACGAGCCTAGATTGCGCTCGTGTAAGGCGGGTTCCATAACGGCCGATTTTAGCGGCTGCAACGGGGTCGTCGCACAGAAGTCCCAAGCAGAGACATTGAATAATAGCAGCAGAATTTAGAACAAAACACAAGTCATTGCAAAACACGCTTTTATTGATATTGAAACAAAGGTTACAATGGGGCGCAAGGCCAAGATTACAAGTCTCTCAAGCTCACTCAAGCTCACTCATCTCACATTACAAGTCACTCAGCTCTCTCTCATCTCTTAATATAAGTCTAGAGCTAGCAGATGCTTTGGAAGGCGACGTCTATACATTATGTCCTGTATAATTCTGGACTCCATGCGGCCGCACGCTTCGAATCGCCAAGGAACTCCATGCCTCGACGCATCCAAGCGAGCTCCGTGCCACAAGTTTCTACCTTTGCCTGCACATGAAAACTATATGAGTGTCAGTACTCAACTTTACTGGTGGAATGAGCTCCTCGCCCACCCATACAAAACCAACACATTTTATTTACTTTGTGCAATATAGACCCCTTTATGATTGTCTTTCTACTCTTTCCTTAGGATCAGTTTTAGGACCGACGCATTGGCCTATTTTGTGTTTCTAGACCATCTCGGGCTTGCAACAACGTTAACCTATCAAGTCGTATTTGCCTTACGGCCCAAAATCAGAGACGCAGCTACGCGACAGACTCCATTTCCGTGTGACTGTGCTATAAACCCTTGCTGAGGCCGTGCCTTGCAACTCAGTGAGACTTAACCATGTCGCCGCCTCGCGGCCCTTGCTACTTTGTTCACCAACTGACCCAATCAAGACTTGTGAATCTTAGTATCACTCAAACAACTTTGCCTTGCAGCGGTTTCCCGACTTAAACTCAAACAACTCAACCAACTTATGTAACTTATATGCCGACACTCAAGACTCGACACCACATCTCGTGCCGAAGCACGTCGCCTACATTGTAGCCAAATCTTAGGCCCAACATTTTGTGTTCCAACTGGACACACACATTCAACTCAACTTCCTTGATATACTATACTCAATACTCGACTCAATCCAAAGGCATACACGCGGATCGCTGCCCATGCCGACACATCTATATGAACTAGTAACTAGGGCCCAGCCCTATAATGGACTCCTTTTGAGCTTTTGATTAGACGGACGCTCCTTGCCAGCACGAGTAGCTAGCTCCGCTGCAAGTCCCCACTAACCCGTGCGGTCATCCAGCACAGCTACGAATGTCTCTATCGCAACGGTTCCCCTGGGCCGTCGGGGTCGCCGTTCGAGAAACAGATTTATTTTACCTTGTACAAGTTGTCCAATGACCATGCAAGACTCGACTCGACTTGAACTGACGTCTTACACAGTCAAAGCTACTTCTAGTTTTACCATCTCTTCCAGGGCTAAGTTCAACACTTCTCACATCTGAGACCTTGCCTCGGCGACCCAGTCGCGAGCATTCTTCTTTCTTGCCTCAACGACCCAGTCCTGAGCATTCTTCTTTCTTGCCTCAACGACCCAGTCGTGAGCATTCTTCTTTCTTGCCCTATCATTTCACTTAACTCAAGAACAACTATTGAAACACTTTCCAAACTCAATAAATCAGCTGTGGCCCGTGCCTTAAAATACTAAGTCCGTGCCATCGTGTCTTAGACCAATTCGAAACACTATGTGACACCACCGCCCAAGTCATACTCTATATGACGGGCCATACAATCATGAGACTATGTGATTATACTCGGCTGTAGAACTCTTAGGGTCGTGCCTGCTACTCCTGATAGCTTAACGTAACTTGCCAAACTTACTTTACAACAACTTGACGAGCAAAGGCTGCGTCAAGCCTTGCGTCATGGGAACGTGCCGTGCACGCATTCAACTTTGAAGAACCAAGTTATTTGGGGCGCCTAGACTTATGCCACAAGCCGTGCAATACAACTTAACCCATCGGCGAGCAGAGGCTATGCCATGCCTTGGGCGAAGAGACCGTGCATGCTTTATGAAGCATTTATGCGGGCGACGCCTACGAATATGGCTAACTCTTAGCCTGTGGCAAAGGCCAACTTTTCCTTCTCCCAAGCCACGGGACGAAGGACCGAGTGTCATTTTCAAAGCACGCCGTGCACCAACACTAAGCTGACCGTTGGACCTTTCCATATTCTAACTCAGTTTGACCTGTCGGGATTATTCCCTTTAGCTATGTGGATTCGTCTCTTTTATTATCAAGCCTACTTATGCAAGTTGAAAACATGCGATTTATTATGTGAAGGCTAAGATGAGGCAAGTTCACTGAAACTACCCCACCTGAGCGAGCGGTCGGCTCGACCGAGCGATGTCTTCGAGCAACCGTTGCAAGGCTGAGTTCGAACGCCGTCGGCGTTTTGATTCCTCCGATTGACTGAGCGGGATGGGGCACTACATCATACACCACTCAGAAAAAGTTTCGTCCTCAAAACTAACTGAGTACTTATTCATTGACTTATCACTCGAACGTTTAACGACTCTCGCACACATCTCTCCCATGCGTTCCCTCAAATCCGAGCCACGCTCGTGCTACCCACAATCTTTTCTTCAAAACTTACGATCTCAAAATCCTCGACACTTTCCTGTTCCTCAAGTCTCTCTTGAATTCAACGTATCACTTAGTATGGATCGTACACATATTTTAGGCGTCCCCAAAATACATGCATTTCAGCCAAGCCTCGTGATAGCGAATTCTGCCATTACCACTCGAGTCGGATCGTGCACGCATTCAATCGTCCCTGATATACATGCATGTCAGCCGAGGCTCATGAGTGGTATTTTCATATTCCTGAATCATTCCAATCATCAATACCAATATCCCAACCAATCAATCCTCAAGATCACTCGTACCGATGCTAACTCTCGTAACATGGACGTCTTGCCTAACCGCTAGGCTATGTCTTTCCGTCAGTATTGGAATCATAGTTCCCAAACAACAATATCAACACTGACCCCATCCTAAGGTCAAACCAAATTGATAGTACGGAGTTTTCTACCCAAGCTCGCATCACTCCGATTTCTAAACTTCGAGCATCGATTTCCTACACACATCCCAACATTTCGTCGTACGAGTTCTGAGTCATTCAGCAAAGCCATCCTACGACAACTCATGTTCAACCAATTTCACGACGTATCAAAATCGCTCATTCAATAAGTCATCTTGTATAGTCTATCCCTTCAAACACGTTCGATATAGTTCGTCTATCAATCCTTCTCAATTCAAGCACGCTACGTCACAATTCATCGCCAACCAAAATTTCACATTCCATATTTCCTAAGTCATCTATTTCAATTTACGTAATCGATCATGAGGTCGTTTAGCTTAACAATACGTTGCGCCCCGATCTCACGCGAGTCAGATTATCCACGGTGGGCATGAATCACCATGTACGCTCCCGCGGGATAATCATCCTCATCTGGACGTAACTCTTGTTCGAGTCTAGACTAATTCATTCTCGATGCGCGGATTGGACCTACTCAATCCTCAAGTTTATTTCATTCGTCAATCGCAAGTCCTAACATCCTCAAATTTTCCTTCGCATCAAACCGACAAGTCAAGACAATCAAAGCTGTCGCATCCTGATTTTTTGAGTTCGATCATTCCCGCGACATGAATTACCATGTCAGCGCTCACGCGGAACGATCGCCCGTAATCCGACGCAACGCATGTGCGAGGCTTAGAGTTGCACTCGCGCAAGACAAGATCGTCGACGTTGTGGCTATCAACGTAACCATCAAGACACAATCATTTCCATCCAACATTCATCTCAATCAAAATTCTAAGTATAGCATCCAACCAAACAATAACACTTGCACGATCGTCTTTCGCCGAGTCAGAGTACCCCCGAGTTATCGCATATCGATCTTTGATACGCCTCAATACCATCGATGACATGCATAACCTGGCGATCTTCATTTGCAACAAGTTTGAGTCGTGCGAATGATGCTATCGTCCGACTGGATAATCTCCTCGACATTCAATTCAAGTTCGATCATTATCCCTCGAATCATTCACGACATCAATTTCCTTAAACCAATTTCACGTATTGTTCATTCGCTTATCTTGAGTCATCGACCAACATTTTTCTCAATTCGCATCATTCCTTGCTAACTCAAATCATTGAGCAACATTCAATCCAATCCTCAGAGTCATTCTCAAATATTCGAATCAAACTTTTCATGCACGCTATCTCTCCATCGTGCTAACTTTTCGTATACGATCCGTATCAATTTCCTCGATCAAGTCATCCATTCGTACACCCTAACTTTTCCTCGATTCGACTTCACCTACTCAATCCTCTTTGCGTTTCATACTCGCACCATCCTCAATCCCGTGCACGTTCCGTGTGCATCGATTTTTAGGTTGTTCGAATCCATTTATCAAACATCATGACAACAACTCACTCAATCTAAGGCTTTGCATGTGTGCGATGCTTGCTGATAGACTCATCGACACCCCGAATCCTCAACCGATCGATCGACATGCCTGAGGCTATCGCATACACCACTCAGGGATGAAGTCATTCAACAAATCCTCAACTTATCATTCGATTCTCAAATCTATCCCCTCGAATTTCCGTTCGAACGATTCCTTAAGTTTTAAGCACGCTCATCTATATCGCATCGATGTTATCGTCGCTCGATAGCACCCCTACCGATAGTCATCTCATTTTACTCAATCGAGTTCAACTCATTCTTGCTCGAAACATTACGAATCCTGCACTTGACTTTTCTAAGGTCGACGCAACTTTGGTGTATATGCCCAGCCCGACTTAGCCAACCGTGCTTACGCGAACCATCTTTTTATTTTGTCAAAAACTGTTCTCCTATGTTTTGTAAAATAGTTAGACTTATTGTATGGACATCCCGTGGGACATTTGAGAGAGAGCGCACCAACGATATCAACTTTACGGAAGCAACACTTCAGAGTTTGCGGAAACAGCAGAGTTAAAGAATTCAATCGATAGTCCAAGGACGTAAAGCCGTGCTCTGATACCATTATGTCATGCCCCGCTCCCGTAGGAGCGATCGTCCTCGCTAAGGCGTGGTGCCGCACGAACCTAGATTGCGCTCGTGCAAGACGGGTTCCATAACGACCGACTTCAGCGACTGCGACGGAGTCGTCGCACAAAAGTCCCAAGCAGAGACATTGAATAATTGCAGCAAAATTTAGAACAAAACACAAGTCATTGCAAAACACTCTTTTATTGATATTGAAACAAAGGTTACAATGGGGCGCAAGGCCAAGATTACAAGTCTCTCAAGCTCACTCAAGCTCACTCAAGCTCACTCATCTCACATTACAAGTCACTCAGCTCTCTCTCATCTCTTAATACAAGTCTAAAGCCAGCGGATGCTTTGGAAGGCGACGTCAATACATTATCTCCTGTATAAGTCTTGACTCCATGCAGCCGCATGCCTCGAATCGCCAAGGAACTCCATGCCTCGATGTATCCAAGTGAGCTCCGTGCCACGAGCTTCTACCTGTGCCTGCACATGAAAACTATGTGGGTGTCAGTACTCAACCGTACTGGTGGAATGAGCTCCTCGCCCACCCATACAAAACCAACACATTTTATTTACTTTGTGCAACATAGTCCTCTTTATGATTGTCTTTCTACTCTTTCCTTAGGATCAGTTTTAGGATCGACGCCTTGGCCTATTTTGTGTTTCTAGACCATCTCGTGCTTGCAACAACGTTAACCTATCAAGTCGTGTTTGCCTTACGGCCCAAAATCAGAGACGCAGCTACGCGACAGTCTCCATTTCCGTGTGACCGTGCTACAAACCCTTGCTGAGGCCATGCCTCGCAATTCAGTGAGACTTAACCAAGTTGCCGCCTTGCGGCCCTTGCTATTTTGATCTGACCCAATCAAGACTTGTGAATCTTAGTATCACTCAAACAACTTTGCCTTGCGGTGATTTCCCGACTTAAACTCAAACAAGTCAACCAACTTATGCAACTTATATGCCGACACTCAAGACTCGACACCACATTTTGTGTTCCAACTGTACACACACATTCAACTCAACTTCCTTGATATACTACACTCAATACTCGACTCAATACAAAGGCATACACGCGGATCGCTGCCCATCCGACTCATCTATATGAACTAGTCAATAGGGCCCAGCCCTATAATGGACTCCTTTTGAGCTTTTGATTAGACGGACGCTCCTTGCCAGCACGAGTAGCTAGCTCCGCTGCAAGTCCCCGCTAACCCGTACGGCCATCCAGCACAGCTACGAATGTCTCTATCGCAACGGTTCCCCTGGGCCGCCGGGGTCGCCGTTCGAGAAACAGATTTATTTTACCTTGTACAAGTTGTCCAATGACCATGCAAGACTCGACTAGACTCGAACTGACGTCTCATACAGTTAAAGCTACTTCTTGTGTTACCATCTCTTTCTGGGCTAAGTTCACCACTTCTCACATCTGAGACCTTGCCTCGGCGACCCAGTCGCGAGCATTCTTCTTTCTTGCCTCAACGACCCAGTCGTGAGCATTCTTCTTTCTTGCCTCAACGACCCAGTCGTGAGCATTCTTCTTTCTTGCCTCAACGACCCAGTCGTGAGCATTCTTCTTTCTTGCCCTATCATTTCACTTAACTCAAGAACTATTGAAACACTTTCCAAACTCAATAAATCAGCCGTGACCCGTGCCTTAAAATACTAAGTCCGAGCCATCGTGTCTTAGACCAACTCGAAACACTATGTGACACCATCGCCCAAGTCATACTCTATATGACGGGCCTTACAATCGTGAGACTATGTGATTATACCCGACCGTAGAACTCTTAGGGCCGTGCCTGCTACTACTCCTGATAGCTTAACGTAACTTGCCTAACTTACTTTGCAATAATTTGACGAGCAAAGGCTGCGTCAAGCCTTGCGTCATGGGAACATGCCGTGCACGCATTCGACTTTGAACAACCAAGTTATTTGGGGTCTAGACTTATGCCACAAGCTGTGCAATACAACTTAACCCGTCGGCGAGCAGAGGGTATGCCACGCCATGGGGGAAGAGACCGTGCATGCTTTATGAAGCATTTATGCAGGCGACGTCTACAAATATGGCTAACTCTTAGCTTGTGGCAAAAACCAACTTTTCCTTCTCCCAAGCCACGGGATGAAGGACCGAGTGTCATTTTCAAAGCACGCCGTGCACCAACTCTAAGCCGACCGTTGGACCTTTCCATATTCTAACTCAGTTCGACCCGTCGGGATTATTCCCTTTAGCTATGTGGATTCGTCTCTTTTATTATCAAGCCTACTTGTGCAAGTTGAAAACATGCGATTTATTATGTGAAGGCTAAGATGAGGCAAGTTCACCGAAACTACCCCACCTGAGCGAGCGGTCGCCTCGACCGAGAGATGTCTTCGGGCAGCCGTTGCAAGGCTAAGCCCAAACGTCGTCGGCATTTCGATTCCTCCGATTGACTGAGCGGGACGGGGCACTACACCCCCAAACTACCCCTATCCGTGAGGGTAAGGAAAAGAAGTCTTGAAGGTTGACACTTCCAAGGGAGCTCCCAATTCTCAGAGTGCTCCTGACAGACCCAAGGAGACCTTCTTCTTTGACGAGGATGATGTTATTACCATTTTCAACACGTTGATGAAGGGTAATAAACTGGTATTGCCTCCACCACGACGTCCTGAGGAGGCAAGCCGACTCAGCGACCCCAAGTACTATTTCTATTATCAGTACATGCACCATTCTACCAAGGATTATATCATCTTGAAGAAAAAGATACAACAGCTCATCGACAGCCAAGTTATCAACCTCGAAGCTGAAGACAAGGTCATATCTTCTAACATGATCTCTCTTCAATTTGGT
This sequence comes from Iris pallida, assembly GCA_029216955.1. NCBI lineage: Eukaryota > Viridiplantae > Streptophyta > Magnoliopsida > Asparagales > Iridaceae > Iris > Iris pallida. The sequence continues at coordinate 34,835,446 of JANAVB010021999.1, forward strand.
GACTTTCCTTCCATAGAAGTTCCAGACGGTGTAGTTCCAATTCCTAAGGCAATAATGGAAGTCGTCAACCTGCCACCAGCTCCCGATTCAACATCAACTCTGGTGCCACTCACAACGGAACATGGTGAAATTATGTGGGTCCATCCCGACCTTGTGCAAGAAATGAAGCTGGGGCTAGTGTCTTCAAAAGCAAAGAGGGGCAAAAAATACAAGCCATGTCATATGGTGTCTTCTCCTATTTATGAAGTCCAATCTGGTGTGACAAGATCCGACAAGACTTACATGCAGACTTATGACCCCGCACAAGAAGGCGTAATGCCTTTCCAAGCTCCTGCTGCCCCCACAAGTTCAGAAGCTGGTCTGTCTAAGTCCTCAATTGCCGACAAAGCTAAGCAGAAGGAGATGCGATTTGATAAATCTCTGAAGTCACCAACTCCCGAAGGCATGATAGGCCTTACAACTTTGACATACTGGAACAACTGGTCAATACACCTGCCAGATTATCATTATTCGATCTACTGCGGCTCTCCAAAGAGACGCAAAAAGATTTAAGTGAGGCATTACTACATGCCAACTCTTATCTGACTGAAGTCAAAGCTTCCGTTGAAGATCCGGTCTCTTGTCCTCATTGACATAGCACTATGGAAGTGGTTCCCAACATCACCTTTTCACAAGAAGACATGCTGCTAAAAATTAATCGTCATTATAGACCTCTGTACTATACAGGGTATATCGGGGCGATTAAGGTGGATCGGATGCATATCGATCAAGTTTCCTCCCTCAGCATCATCCCTAGAAGCTTACTCCAAATTCTAGGGATCCCTTTGGACAAGCTGTCTACAACCAATACAACTATCATGGCTTTTAATGCTGGGAGAAGTCATCCTCTAGGCAAGATCTGTCTCAAGTGCCAGATTGGTGATCTCCGGACAGAGGTTGCTTGCTATGTAATCGATGCCAATGTGTCCTACAACGTCTTGTTAGGACGTTCGTGGATACACGAGAACATGATTGTTCCTTCTACCCTTCACCAGTGCTTTAAGTACGTCAACTGTGATGGCATCGTGAAGACAGAGTTTGTCGATGTCGGTCCTTTCAAGGGTATTGAAGCCTATTATGGAGATTCGGTACTCTATCAATCTCATCCTTCCAAGGATGATGGAAACGAAGCTGACGATGAAGCTGAAGTTAATTCATCCGCCAGTGACGGTCCCTTGGTTATCTGAGTCAAAGGACGTACTACTCCAAAAAGTACTTCAAAGCCTCTCATAATCTGGGTCAAAAAGAAGCGTCCTGGTATTGCCGCACCATTGACCATCAAACTCCGCAAAACAACTTGGGTGAAACTTGCTGAAGCCCATCCTCCCAATCCCGATGAGTTACCCTACGTAGTGAACTTGACCAAGTCTGTGACTCCTGTCCCGGATGATGACACCCTTAATGAGTATATCGATACTCAAAATAATGTACCTTTAGAGGATGATGTTATCCCTGAAGAAAAACTTATATATTTTCTGAGTAAAGGTTTATCTTTTAATTACTCTGATGTCTACTAGTCTGTAAACCAGTACGTAGATACATTGTATGCCTTAGAGCATGGCATAAGACCACATCTCTCCATGCTGGTCACGACACCCCGTCTGCGGGAAACAGTCTGGCCAGAGGATATCCACTACTTTATCATTCCAGCGAGAAAGACGGGTGAAGAACCACTACAAGAAAATATAGTATTTACGACGCGCAATTTACGGCGCGCGGTAGCTGCGTGTTGTAAATGATACCCTTTTACAGCGTGCAAATATGTGTGCCGTAAAAGAGTTATTTTTTGCCTTTTTTACGGCGTGTTTGACATGCACGCCGTGATTGAAGACTCATTTACGGCATGCACTTTTGTGCGTTGTAATTGGAGACTCATTTACGGTATGCATTTTTGTGCGTTGTAATTGAAGACTCATTTACGGCATGCATTTTTGTGCGTTGTAATTGAAGACTCATTTACGGCATGCATTTGTGCGTGTTGTAATTGAAGACTCATTTATGGCATGCATTTTTGTGCGTTGTAATTGAAGACTCATTTACGGCATGCATTTTTGTGTGTTGTAAATGAAGACTCATTTACGGCTTGCATTTTTTCGAGTTGTAAATTATTGTAATTGTTAAAGTATATAAAAAAATAACTTATTTAATCTATATATTTTAGCACTAAATTTTTAATCTAAGATTAAAATTAAGAATAACTTATTTTGGCACTATGTTAATATTAAAAATAACTTATTTAATCTATATATTTATGTTAATTTTTAATATTAATTGTTAAAGATTAAAATTAAAATTAAAATTAAAATTAAAATTAAAGTTAAAACTAAATTAAAATTTATCAATCCATATTTTAAAAATAAAAAATGATTAGATGTGTATTATTTTTAATATAGCAATAAGTTTCTTTTGATTAATGTGAGATTTAAATTTTGAAACAAAAATAAAAATATAAAATGGTAATTAAGCGAAACAAAAAATAGAATTGTCCATAACTTTAATTTAAATTTAATTTCAAATAGAAATATTAATATTAATGTTGACTAGACCCATTTACGGCATGCACGTGCACGTTGTGAAATATATTTTCTCTATTTAAAATTTTCAGATTCCCGCACAAATTTTACACGCATTTTTTTATTTCCCTCCTATGTTTTCATTTCCCTCCTATGTGTTTTTATTTAAAACTATGCATTTTTGCGCGTTGTAATTCAAGGCTCATTTACGGCATGCATATTTGTGTGTTGTAAATGATTGTAATTGTTTATTTAAAAAATAGTTTTTCTCCTAACAAATTTTTTTCCCTAAAAAATTTAGTTTCCCTCTCAAATCCGGATTTCAAGGAAATATAAAAATAATAGTTTCCCACCTATGTTTTCATATAAAAATAATTAAAAAATGAAAAAAAATAAAAACTGAGAAAACAATAACCAAATTCTTTTTTAAAAAATATAAAAAATTCTCAGAAAAGAATAAGAAAAACTATTGATTTTTTTTTCAAAAAAATGAAAAAAACAAATACTAGAAAAATCAAAAAAATCAAAAAAAAAATAAATAAATAAATAAGAATTTTTGAAAAAATAATATAGATAAGTTATATTCTTAAGGGATATAATGATTATATCTGGTGGATAAATTATTTATTGGAATATACCCAAATTTGAAAATAAATTTCTATAACATAAATTAAATATAAAAATAAAATTTTTATCCTAAATATGTGAAAAATAAAGATGATAACAACAATTATATAATAAAACGACAAACATTTAATAACTATCAATTTTATATAAAACAAAAGGCTTAAATTTTAAACTTTTATTTCCCTCTATTGCCCTCTTATATGATTGTTTTCCTCCTAAGTATCCACTTATTATATAAAACAAAACAAAAAAATTAAATTTCAGATTTTTCATTTTCCTGTTTTCATTTCCCTCTTATACTTTATTTTCCTCCTAAGTATCCACTTATTAATAAGTAATTGTTTATTATTTTTTATTAAATTAGTTTAGTTTATTAAATGATTGTAATTGTTTATTTACAAATTTTAGTTTTCCTCCTAACAAAAATTTTCCCCTAAATTCTTTTAGTTTTCCTCTCAAATCTGGAATTCAAAAAAATGTTAAAAAAATAGTTTCCCACCTTTGTTTTCATTTCCCTCTTATTTTTTCATTTGCCTCTTTATGTTTTCATTCAAAATTTTCATTTCCCTCTTAAATTGAACCCTATGCAATTGTATACTCTTTATCACTCTTCATCAGACTAGAAAGAGATGGAAGAGAGAGACAATATAGAAAACACACTAGAGGCGATCCATCCAAGCCTGTCTCTCCGTCAAGGAGGCCATCATCGAGACGAAGAGGAAGTTCTCCGCCTCCATCAGGATCCAAAGCCTCCTCCGCTGATATATCGGTCTACTGCTACACCTCTGTCATCAACCTAACACCGTCAAATATGGTCGTTGTAAAGATCGCGACGGAGTGGCTGGAGATGGACGACGACAACGACGGGAGGGGGAGCGGGAACCTGGCGTGGCTGACGGAGGACTACTTCCGTCTGGAGATCGCATATGATGTGTAGACGAACGCGAGGTACATATTGCGTTCATGCGCATCGCGCTGCTCCTGGAGTCGACGCCGCTCGCCATCAAGTGCGTGGAGGTGCTGGCGAGAGGAGATGGCGACGAGGGTGGATGGAGGAGTTGACGGCGTTGACGGCCGCGGCTTCAGAGCGGTGCAGAGTCGATGCCCGCGTGGTTCCCGCACGACCACGACCTGCTGTATCGGATCACGGATACTATCTGCAGGTGAATTTGCAATCAGTTTTCGTTAAATTTATATTTTTGCCATAAGATACGAAAGTTTCATATTCTTCTCATTTATTCTATAATTATTAATTTAGTAAATTAATAAAGGGATATATGTATTAAATCAATGTATTTATTTGATTAGGAGAGTAAATTGCTATTTAATAATTTGTTTTTTTATTGTTCTCTTCGGTTTCATTTGGGTGATATATTAATGTTGCATGCATCAGTTATAGCAATGAATTCTATTAATTGTAATACTTGCTGAATTCATCAATGACAATGGAATGTTTCACAATTAAAGTATTACATGGAGTTTCTGTGGATTTAATGTTAAGTCATGAATTTGGCATGAAACCTCCTGTATGTTCGTCAATGATAATAGGCTGTCACACAATAAAGGCCTATGCATATATGACTAATATAGTATTGAGAATCAATAATTTGATTTTAGTTTATAGGCCGATCAATTAGTTAATTGTTATTATGCTAAATCGGAAGATAGCGATCGTCTACTATTAAAGGCCATGTTCTTGTTAGTGTGGGATGCACTCAAAGTCATCCAAGGTGGTGGTCGCGGGGATTGAGCAGACGTTTTGCTAGCAGTGCAGCAGGTAGCTTGACCACTTTTCAAGTTTTCTTGATTTTTTTTAATGCAATACTTAGTTGGTAGTGCACTTGACAAGAAAGATTGGGTAGTTTCTTAAATTGCTTTTGGCGGGCTTACTCATCTGGTTAACCTGCTTGTTCTCATGAAGTTTAATTATTTGCTTGAATGAATAGTTGGGGTCTATTTTATGCTACGGAAACTGCGGACGAGGCCTCAATCTATCAGGAGGAGCCATTGGTTCAGCAAAACCCATTGGTTCAGATGGAGCCCCAAGCTCGCTGCGGACATGGTCTCTCTTATCGAGTCCAGTAAGATGGGGAGGTTGTAAGGGAACTGTGATGAGGGGTTGCTAGTACATGAGATGGTTGGCTCGCGCTGTTGGTTGAGGCTCTCAAGTGGTCTCAATGAGGCGGAGCTTGGCTCCGTTGGATTGGACTGTGCGGTAGCTTGACTGCCTCGCTCTTGCCAAGGTCGACAATTAATTTGTAATGGCAGCTTGTAGCAGGAACACGAAGAATATACACAGTAATGTCTTGGTAACATGGAAAAGGCATTCATTTTTGTGCTAAAATGTATGTAATATATTTTCAACGTCTCATGATGTATTGTTCTATTGGAAATTAAATTTATTACATTTCTCAATTTTATACTCCCTTTCATTCCTGAGCTTTTTTAGTATCTCACATGTTAAAAGTAATTAATAAAATAATTTTTTATTTTGAAAAGTGCCATTTAGATTACAAAATAATAAATTATTTCAGAGGGTCATTTATAGCGTTCAAATGATGGAGAGGGTCATTTACAGCGTTCGAATGTGCGTTATAAAAAGATGAAGATGGTCATTTATAGCGTTCGAATGTGCGTTGTAAAAAGATAGAGATTATCATTTACAACGTTCGAATGCACGCTGTAAAAAAGATGAAGAAGGTTATTTACAGCGTTCGAATGCGCATTGTAAATGGTCATTTACAACGTTCGAATGCGCGCTGTAAATAATAGAAAGATGGTCATTTACATCGTTCGAATGCGCGTTGTAAATGGTCATTTACAGCGTTCGAATGCGCGCTGTAAATAATAGAAAGAGGGTCATTTACAGCATTCGAATGCACGTCGTAAATAATAGGATCATTTACGGCATGGCCTTTTACGGCACAAAAATGTATGCCGTAAACGATCTTTTACGGCGTGTTTCGCTTGCCGTAAATGATCATTTTTCTTGTAGTGAACTAATCATCTTTGGTTGAATAATTGGCGAAAGAAAGTTCGTTCGGGACTTTACTACTCCAAATTACAACGCCGAAGCTGACTACAATTTAGGTACAATGCAGCTTTACCGATAGAGTTGGCAAGCCAAGAATATCATCCAGAACATGGGATGTGATATAAAAAGCGACTAGGGACTAAACCACGGTAAAGGACGACGATTGCCAATACGTCACTTTGCTCCTCCCGGCAAACCCGAGAACTATTATCAACGAAACAGTGTGGGTTTGGGTTATGTTACTCCTCCAACAACTCCTGAAGGATCAGACGTTGAAGTTGATCGTTGTTCTCATTCTTCTATTCCTGCCTCTGGGATTCAGACTCCAGCATTGGAGACATGTCCAAAGCAACTTTATCCGTCAACATGGTGTCAGTTGACCAAATTAAAGAAGATGTCCAATCAATCGAGCTCGAACAATAGGCTCAAAAGATGGACACCAGGTGGGAGTTACGTTTTGAACACTTGAACCACCTACGGAAGACGAAGTCGTCCAAGTTAATTTAGGACATGAATAATCTCCTAAACCAATCTTTATCAGCAAAAGTTTGTCTGGTGAAGAATGGCAATCTCTTATACAGCTTATAAGAGAATATATTGACATTTTTGCATGGAGCTATGAAGACATGCCAGGCTTAGACCCTAAAGTTGTTATGCACCGCCTAAATATCTCGTCTAAAGCTAAGCCAGTGAAGCATTAGCAACGGCGGTTCCGACCAGATATCATGGAGGCCATCGAAAGTGAAGTCAAAAAGCTTGTTTCAAGTTGTTTCATTCGTGAAGAATAACACCCTGAATGGGTCACTAACATTGTTCCGGTCATGAAAAAGAACGGTAAAGTTCGAGTCTGTATCGATTACCGTGATTTGAACTCGACATGCCCAAAAGATGAGTTCCCTCTACCGATCACCGATGTAATGATCGACAATACTTGTGGCTTCGAGCGAATGTCCTTCATGGATGGGTTCTCAGACTATAACCAGATCAAGATGTTCCCCGATGATGAGAAACACACATCTTTTCGAACACCGTTGGGAGTATACTGCTATAGGGTGATGCCTTTCGAATTGAAAAATACGTGTGCAACATACCAGCGAGCTGTGAACATAAATTTTTGCGATCATTTGCGCAAAACAGTGGAATGTTATGTAGATGATATTGCAGTTAAAAGTCGTCTTAAGGGCAACTACCTCCAAGATTTGAGAACGGTGTTCGAACTGATGCGTACACACCAACTCAAGATAAATCCAACCAAGTCTTTTCTGGGAGTCTCCAGCAGCAAGTTTCTTGGTTTTGTTATCACTTCAAAGGGTATACATCTTGACCCGGAGAAGGTTAAAGATATCCTCGATATGCGTCCTCCAAGAAAATTTAAAGAGCTACGCGGACTTCAAGGAAGGTTAGCCTATATCAGACGATTCAATTCAAATCTTTCTGGAAGGTATCAACCGTTTACTCAGCTCATGAAGAAAGGAGTATCTTTCGTCTGGACTGAACAATGTCAGCACATATTTGACGACATTAAGAAGTATCTCACTAGCCCTCCAGTGATGGTGGCTCCGATAGTCGGAAAGCCTTTCTTGTTATATCTTTGCGTTGTGGATCACTCTCTTGGTGCCCTATTAGCTCAGAAGAATGAAGGCGGTCATGAACAGGCAATTTATTACCTCAGCCGCACGATGGTTGGTGCCGAACACAGATACACACCTGTTGAAAAGAAATTTCTCGCACAGGTACTTGCTATCCAGAAGACACGTCACTATGTGTCTGGACAGACTATCCATATCATATCTAGAGTCAATCCTCTCAGAATACTCATGACTAAACTGGGTTCTCTTAATTCCCGTTTAGCTACATGGGCAATGATGTTGACTCTATACGATATGATGTTCGTTCCTCAGAAGGCAGTAAAAGGCCAAGCATTAGCTGACTTCTTAGCAGCTCATCCAGTGCCAGAATTTTCCAAACTCTATGATGAAATCCCAGATGAAGTGGTTGAGTCTAACACCGTAACTGAGGAAATCCCCATTTGGCGAATGTTCTTTGACGGTGCGTCAAGAACAGGTCCTAAAGAAAATATTGTAGCTGAAGTAGGGATCGTGCTTATTTCACCCGATCATCTGGTTATACACCGTGCGTATTCCCTCGTGGAACCATATACCAAAAATGTGGCCGAATATAACTCCCTACTAATGGGCCTTCAACTGGCAAAGCAACTAGGAGTTTACTATCTTGAAGCTTATGGTGATTATAAGCTAATACTTAGTCAGGTTCGAGGGGATTATGAAGTTCGTCATGAAGATCTCATCCCATATCACAAAGCGAAGATTGAGTTGGCTTCTACCTTCGTTGGATTCTTCATTGAGCCCATACCTCGATTACAGAATATAGAAGCAGATGCTTTAGCCGGTCTGGCTCCTTCCTTGACTGTTCCTATCAACACTCAACATTCGATCATAGTGTCTGGTCGAGAGTTATTCTGTGCGAAAGATGACTTGCATATTTATCACAGCTATGCAGCAGAGACGAATGTCGACATCAAAGACTGGAGATTTCCTTTCATAGACTACGCTGTCTACAGAATCTTCCCTGATGACCCGAAGGAAGCATGTCTATCCAGCGGCGATCTCTCAGATTTTACTATGATACAGCTACCAAAATGCTGTACCGACGTTCATATGATGGGTTACTGTTATGATGTTTATCAGACACAAAAGCCAAATATGTACTACGTGAGGCTCACGATGGACTTTGTGGTGCACACCAACCAGGCCCCAAATTATAAGATTGCCTCAGACGGATGGGTTATTATTGGCCCACGATGATACCAGATATTGTTGAATATGCAAAGAAGTGTATGGCTTGTCAATTCTACGCTTATTTCATTCATCAACCTTCGGAGTTTTTATACCCGACGGCGGCATCTTGGCCTTTTGAAGCCTGGGGTATGGACGTCATCGGCCCAATCAACCTGCCATCCTCCAGAGGATATCGGTTTATCCTGGCTATAACCGATTACTTCTCCAAATGGGTGAAAGCTATACCGCTCATCGAAGTAAAGACATTAAATATGATCATTTTTGTCAAACATCACGTCATCTACCGCTTCGACCTACCTCGCAGGATTATCCATGATAATGGTCCACAATTTGTGAGCCATATATTCTATCGGTTCTGCGATAAGAATCGAATTCAGAATGTAGCCTTTACCGATTATAATCCAGCAGCTAATGGACTAGCGGAAGATTTCATTAAGACTATCATCAAACTTCTCAAGAAGTTCGTGTCTTCAAACAAGCACGATTAGAATGAGAATCTCGGCGAACGTCTCTAGGCCTACCGCACAACGGTTTAGACTCCAACAGGCAGTATGCCGTTCTCTCTGGTTTATGGAAGTGAAGCAGTTCTTTCTCTAAAAATCCAGATTCCCTCTCTTCGAGTAGCCTTAGCTAGTGAGTTGACTGCCGAAGAAAGTTACCGTCTACGAGTACAAGAGTTGGAAGCACTAGATGAAAAATGCTTATTAGCTCAACAGCATATTGAACTATACCAAGCACGTATTTTTAGAGCCTTTAATAAGAAGGTGAAGGAAAGATTCTTTCAAGTTGGTGATCTGGTCTTAGCAGTGAGAAGACCAATGGTCATGACGCACAAGACAAAAGGAAAATTCTAGCCTAAATGGGAAGGTCCTTTCGTTATAGAATCGGTGTATTCTAACGGTGCGTATCGACTAACCAAGCCTGATGGTGACTTGTTTATGATGTCGATCAACGGCAAGCTCCTGAAGAAGTATTATGTGTAACCTTCATATACAGAGTTCACAAATACTCTATTTTAATCATGTAAATATACAGTGCAATGTTTATGTGATTCGGAAAATCATCTAACTATTATCCATATTTCAGGAGTCTTGAATACGCCATAGATAATAGGTCCTCTAAAAAAGATTCCTCTGTGGAATTATCTTCGTTTGAACTCTGTCCAAACTTGATCTTATGAAAATGGTCACGTCCATATTACCTCTGAACTATTTTTCGATAATTATTCCCCAGTAGGATAATTAAGAAATGTTTTGCCACGTCCATATAACCTCTGAGAAAAACACTCGTTAAAGATAATCACGTCCATATTACCTCTGAATTATTTACTGACTCCTACTTGATGTTATATATCCGTCCACGTCCATATTACCTCTGGTCAGATATAAAACATCCTCTACTATTATGTCCATACTACCTCTATTAGCAGTTTCTTTTAACTTATTATCTATCTTCGAGAATCTTGAATATAAAACGGATAATAAGTCCACATCAAATTCCCCAGTGGAAAACCAACCAGAAATATCCCTACTACGTCCACATTACCTCTAGTTCTCATATTTCACAAACCACATTCATGAGTTACGAAAGCCAAAAGATTCTTTATTAAAAACTTCTCTCAAAAAGCAGAGAAAGGAAAAGATACAAGAGCTTTTATGGCTAAATGAGCCAATTACAAAGGAAGACCTAAGTGATACACAACTGATTGATGCTATCCCTTAAAGCCGTAATCTCAGTCAGAGACTTGATAGTGGCACGACGACGCACTTCTTCTTGTCGAGCAGCTTCATCCTTGAAGTGGATCAGTTTCGCGTGCTCCCCCTCTAACATCACCAGTTGTTCTTTCAATTGGTCTGAAGTTGTGGCAGTCACAGCAGCCTGAACCGTATAGTCTTTTTGCTCAGACGCAATTGTTCTTAAGTTGGCCTCCAGTTGGGCAATCTTATTGTGGATCTGCGCAATGTAATTATACTTTTTGGTGATCTGGGCGTCCAGCTTGTTCTTCGAAGCAATACGAGCCTCGCTCGCAGCGTTGAACTGTTCGTATTGATCAGCCAACACATTGATCTCTTTAGCAAGGGCATCCCTTCTTGCTTAGAAAGTAGCTTCCTCTTCTGCAAGAGTCGCAACCAAAGCCTCGTCTTCTTCAAGATACAGCGATGTTGGGCTTCGTTGCTTGGCTTTTCGAAATTTGGCCACTAGGTCCTCCAAGTCATTTAGAACTTTCTTCAGAGCATTGGCCTGCTCTTCATAGCAAGTAATGCTTTCAAGGACCGTCACTTGGCATCTGACAACATCCTTTACAGGTCCAAAGGCGGCATTCTGGTTTAAGACTCCAGGAAGCTTTACTTTCATAATGGAGTAGAAAGCTTTTATGACTTCCTGGGCCATCTCGTCATCCTCAGAGGAATTCGTTGGGGGAGGGAGCTTGATGGTCCGCTCCAAGAAAAGATACTTGACAAGAAGCGGAACCTGACAATAAAATAATATATACATCAGTAACGAAAAGAAAAAAGAGTGTAAAAGAGTTGTAATTTCGTACCTTCTGCTTGCTCAACGCCAACTTGAACTAGGTCATCAACCCTGGTTACAAGGGAACTAAGAGCAGGCCCAGGTTGCTCAATAGTGACAATGTCATGGCCCCGAGCATTCCCAACATCAAGCTGTATATCTTCCATGGCCCCAGTTGTGTAGGAACGAAATCGTAAAGCACAATACTCTAGAGGGGGGGGGGGGTGAATAGAGTAGGCAGCAGAAATATGCTAATTAAAAAATGTTAGCAGCAAGATCACAGAATAATAATCACAACTAAAATAATGTAAAGGCAGAGATAAGAAAGCAAACGCAAAGACAACGATGTATACTGGTTTTCCTCTGTTGAGGACTAACCCAGTCGGTAGAACTCTTGCTACCAATTGAATCCACTATTGGCAAAACCGCAAGTTTTCTTACGAAGTCCTTGCAACTTCTACAACGCGAGCTTTGATACGAAGAACTCGTCCAACTTCAATTGTGAAGAGGTATTCTTCAATCAAGCCTTCTGATTACAATCACTCAGAAACTTCTAGACCGCACCGCACTGGCAAATCGACTAGAGGATTGTAATTGGCTTGGGATCTGAAAATTAAAGCTCGAGAAAACTCTTTGGAAGATTGAAAGCTTTAGATAGAGAGAAGATTGAAAGTGAATGAGTGAGTTAAAATGATCGAAATCCTTCTCTATTTATAGGAATTCCAAAGACAGAATTCTGGCAGAATTATGGCAGAATTTGGGTAGAACTCGATGAGAAAATCTCGATCAAATCCGCAACTGCAGGAGGACCAAGTTCCATGGAATTCAAAACAAAATGGCCACTAACCGAACTCTGGCCGAACTCTGGCCGAGTTCTGTTAGGGTTAGGTTAGGTATTCAAAAATAGTTTTTGGAGATTTTTGAAAACCTTTTTGAAAAAACTTTTTGAAGCTTTTGTAAATATGAATGTTTTTCAAAACTAAGGATATTTTAAAAACATTTGGAAATCATTTTGGAATAGCCTATTTGCCAGTACGACTCGGTGTACAACGTATTCCTAGACTCAACAAAATAAAAAATACATTGCTTAAAGAAATACAGACTCGAACAGGCAAACATCGCTTCGGTCTTGAATTGTGTAGATAGTTATTCTTGATCATGTCTAAGAGTCTGAGATATCCTGACTAGCTTCATATATCGAGACAGAGTTTGATCAATTATTAAAATCAGTTTGACCATATGACCAATGGGCCAACAATCTTCCCCATTTTGATAATTGACAAACTATGAATGATATAACATTTAAGCTTGTAATAAAATCATAAATTGTTCATGTCCTGCATTTTCTTAAAAGAATGTTAGATCTTTATTTTTCTCCCCCGTTGTCACTTAGCAAAATAATTGCAAAAGAGAAAAGCTCCACCGCAATCATTGCATAAATAATAAACAGTGAAGAAATATAAGAAAATAATAATGATAAATAATAGAAACAGGAAAGAAAATATAATGACATCACAGGCATGTAATTGTTCTCAGGCAGAAACAAAGAATTATTTCACAGGCAGTTTATAATAGAGAAGCAGATAAAAATGCTATAAAAAAGTAAATAAACTGATGTGAACCATAAACTACGTATCTCATAAAGATAAAAAGATGTTCAGAAGACATCAATAAATAAATCCAGTACAAGTCCTCAAAAGAAATACTGATAATAAAGTCTAAAAAGATAGAAAAACTTGGAATGTCCGAGCATTTCCAAGTATACAGTAGATAATATCTAAGTCTCAAAAATCAACTAATATATTACATATCCTCATCATCATCATCATCATCATCATCATCATCAGCAGCAGCATGATCAGCATGTCCAAAAGGACCAGCTACAGAGGTACCCGCGCCAGAAGGGTGAGAAGGAGCGCCAGTGTAAAACTCACCGACATAGTCTCGAGGAGGAGCACGATCAAAACGGTACCAATCATATGCATTACCGGGCTGAAAGTAGGCATGAACAGCCTCATCCTCACAGCGGTAACCAGAGAAAGCTGGATCTCTAGGAATGGAACTGGCAAAATGTCCAGTCTGGGCAAATCGGAGACCAGCAAGAGAATTTGCAATCGCCTGATAACGAGTGACGTCGCGGAACTCACGTTCGCGAGCCATATCTGTCATCGAGACGTACAAATCTGAAAGGTGCTGGTGTATGCCCTCAAATGTCATAGCATACTGCTGAGGAGGTGGAGCAGTAGCAGGAGCAGTAGGAGGAGCAGCAGCAGTCATACTGCGACGACATAACTTGAGAAACTTGGGCTCAGGGTCTTGAGTACAAGTAGATAAATCAATGTCGAAACGCTGGAAGATGCGTGAGAGAATCATCGCATAAGAGAGATTTCTATCTCTTGCACGACAACGTCCCATCTTCTGAATAATGGTCTTAGGGGCAGAAAATGGAATCCCCTTAAGAATGTGATACATAGCAGATAATTTAAGAGATGTGACATCATCCTTTGAAGTAGACTTTGGAAGTAGAGTGGAGTAAATGATACGGTGCAATTCATAATTAAACAAGTTCAAGTTGTTTGCCTTGAACTTTCTAGAGCGAACTCTATCAGGTGCACAAAGTTCAGCTTTGAAACTAGTAAGTGTCGTGCCGTCGGGGAAATCAAATTCAGTGATATCAACAAGCGGTTTACCTTCGTTGGGAATACCAAGAATCTCCGCTAAGAGGACATCATTGAAATTGATATCTAATCCTCCAACACGAGTACTTACGTCAAACGTGTTTAATATGATATTATAGTAGAACAGTCTAATAGCATTAGTTGCTACGGGGAAACAAAGTTTAACAAAATATTGTAACCCTAATGCCTCAAAGAAAGGGCGGTGATCTAGAAATACAGTCCACTTGATAGGAGCGCCTGTGCATATGGATCTCATGGAAAAGTCAACATACCACAGTAGGGCTTGATCTAGGGTTTGAAAGTAAAACCCGTCGAACGCGCCATCGCTAGATTGGACTGGCGAAAAGAGGGCATCCGTGGGTGGATTCGAAGATGAACCTTCCTCACTAGGGTTGGTTGTCTTCTTCCTCTTGAAGGGGTTAAATCCCTTAGGTGCCATTTGTGCAATAAAATGAAATATGCACAAAATTAAATGGAGGAAAATAAGGAGTTATACCTCCCGAGATTTGTGTATGTTGTAGAGAACGATGAACTCCGCACGAATCCAAAGTTTGGATTGATTTCACCACGTGGATTGGAAGAGAAGGAGTGGTGAAGAACTAGGGATAGGGGGCTCTCTCGCGGCTGCTGTTGCTGTTTTGATGGAATTAGAAGCAATGAAGAAGAAAGGCTCTCGGGTTCTGGTTATATAACCTGATACCTTCAACCGAACTCGGACCGAATTCGGTCCGAATTCTGGCCGAATTTGCCTGGGGTTGGTTTGGACCACTTTCTTTTTCATTGGCTCATTTCAATTATTTAATTCAAAGATTAGTAATTTCAACCTTCAATTAATATAATAATATTATTTTATGGATTAAATATCGTTACACAACGACTGTCTCAGATTAGCTGTAGGAGTACTGTTCCAGCTGGCGGAGGTTCACCGGGGAACTCTTAAGTACCGCTTCTCTTCAACCGTAGTTGTGGTGACAGACAGACACTTTATTGGCTTGTCTCTAACACAGTTTTTGCGTATTGAAGTAGAATCATAAAACAAAATTAATTAATATTATTGACGTCCAAAATTCCTAATTCTCGACGTAAATAATTGAAACGATCTGCTGCTAGAGGTTTTGTGAAAATATCAGCTAATTGATTCTCAGTATCTATGTACACAAGGTCAATATCTCCATTTTGATGATGATCTCTAAGAAAATGATGTCGAATCTCAATATGTTTAGTACGAGAGTGACATACTGGATTCTTAGTCAAATTAATAGTGCTCATGTTATCACAGAAAATGGGAATATGTGTGTAAAATGAATCATAGTCTTCTAAGGTTTGCTTCATCCACAAAATCTGAGCACAACAACGTCCTGCGACAATATACTCAGCCTCTGTTGTTGATAGGGCTACAGAATTTTGCTTTTTACTAAACCATGAGACTAAAGCTTTGCCTAGGAAATGACATGTGCCACTGGTAATTTTTCTATCAACTTTGCATCTAGCAAAATCTGCATCCGAATAACCAATAAGGTCAAAGGACTTAGTTTTGGGATACCATAAGCCAACAGAAGAAGTGCCCTTAAGGTATCAAAAGATACGCTTAACTGCATGTAGATGTGATTCCTTTGGATTAGCTTGAAAACGTGCACACAGGCAAACACTAAACATAATATCTGGACGATTAGCAGTTAAATAAAGTAAACTACGGATCATACCTCGATACTTACGTGTGTCGACCGGCTTGCCTTGTTCATCAATATCAAGCTTTGTCGAAGTTGCCATCGGAGTGCCAATAGGTTTGACATTGTCCAGATCGAACTTTTTTAGCAAATCTTGTGTACTTGGCTTGATTTATGAAAGTCCCATTGTCAGTTTGTTTGATTTGCAGTCCGAGAAAGAATTTCAGCTCTCCCATCATGCTCATCTCAAACTCATTCTACATATACTTAGAAAATTCTTGACACAGAGATTCATCAGTAGATCCAAATATAATATCATCAACATAGACTTGTATTAAGAGAAGCTTGCCATTAAAAGACTTAATAAAAAGTGTACTGTCAACCTTGCCTTTTGAAAAACCGTTGTCAAGTAGAAAAGAGCTTAGACGATCATACCAAGCACGAAGGGCTTGTTTCAGACCGTATAAAGCTTTCTTCAACTTGAAAACATGATCAGGGTTTTTAAAATCTGTGAAACCTGGAGGTTGTGCTACAAAAACTTCTTCTTTTATAAAACCATTTAAAAATGCACTCTTGACATCCATTTGAAATAGTTTGAAATTATGAAAACATGTAAATGCACATAACATGCGAATGGATTCTAATCTCGCAACTGGGGCATAAGTCTCATCGTAGTCGATACCTTCTTCTTGATTGTATCCTTGAGCTACGAGTCGAGCCTTATTACGAGTCACTAAACCATTCTCATTAAGTTTATTTCGGAATACCCAATGGGTGCCAATGACTGGGTGATCAATAGGCTTGGGAACAAGTTCCCAAACTTGATTCCGTTCAAATTGGTTTAGTTCCTCTTACATAGCATCTATCCAAAAGTTATCACTACATGCTTCATCAATGGTTTTGGGTTCTAGCTGTGAAATGAATGCAACACTAGAAACAATATCTCTACTGGATGTACGAGTACGTATACCTTTGGTAATGTCAGCAATTACCAAATCCTTTGGATGATCAGCCGTAAATTTTAATCTTTTCGGCAGACTCTGAAGGTAGCTGGTTCCTGGATCTTCTCTAGGAGGATCAGCTAGTGCTGAGCTTGGTTGAGAATCAGCTGGTGTTGAGCTTGGTACAATTGGATCTTCGTCATTGTCATCGATAGTCATTTGATTCAATTCATCAAAGGTGACGTTGATTGATTCTTCGATGATCATAGTTCGTTTGTTGAAGACTCTGTATCCTTTGCTCTTGGCCGCATAACCTAAAAATATACCTTCATCGGCCTTTTCGTCAAACTTTCCCAAATTGTCTTTTGTATTAAGAATAAAGCATTTACAACCAAATATTCTAAAATATAAAACTGATGGAATTCTATCAAACCTTAACTCAAATGGAGTCTTCTTCGATTTGGGTCGAATTTGAACTCTATTGAGAATAAAACAAGCTGTATTGACAGCTTCAGCCCAGAAATATTTGGGTAGACTAAACTGGTTTAACATCACTCTGGCCATTTCGGATAGAGTTCTGTTCTTACGTTCTGCAACTCCATTTTGTTGTGGAGTCCTAGGGCAGGAGAACTCGTGTACAAAATCGTGTGTGTCACAAAATTGCTCAAACTCTACATTCTCGAATTCGCCACCATGATCGCTTCTAATACGAGTGATCATGTAACCTTTTTCATTCTGTACTTTCTTACAAAAGGCGACAAATTCTGATAATGCATCATTCTTGCGTGTCAAGAAGTATACCCACGTGTATCTAGAGAAATCATCTACAATTACAAAAGCATATAATTTACCTCCGAGGCTAGCAACTCTGCTAGGACCAAATAAGTCCATATGTAGCAATTGTAGAGGTCTAGTAGTACATACTGCGTTTACTGACTTGAATGTGGATCTGGTAGCTTTGTTCTTTTCACATTGGCTGTATACCGAATCCTTCTTGAATGTTATGTCCGGTAAACTGCGTACTAGCTTCTTTGTGGATAATCTTGAGATTGTGTCCATATTTGCGTGACCGAGTCTCATATGCCATAGATGACTCTCATCACTTTTAGCCGTTAAGCATCTACCTGAAATGTTAGTTTCTTCCAACAAATAGAAAACATATATGTTGTCTTCCCTGATACCTTCAAAGATAGTACTACCAGTTGAGCTATTAACTATAGTACATTTGTCTTTGCCAAAGTTGATGATATAACCATGATCAGCTAAATGACTTATGCTGAGTAGATTATGTTTCAACTTGGTAACCAGACAGACATCCTTAATCACAGGATAGGGAGACTTACCAACATCACCGATACCAATGATATACCCTTTCAAGTTATTACCGAAGGAAACATAACCTTCCTTCTTCTTCTTCGACAGTGTTGCAAATAATGTAGCGTCACCGGTCATTTGCCGTGAACAACCGCTGTCGAGGATCCATTTGCTTTCAGCATGTGAAGGGTGTTCCACCTACAAAACAGTTTGCAGATGAAACTTTTGGTACCAATTTCTTGTAGGGTCCTGAAATGTTAGCCTTTAGTATCCAAGCATAAATATTTAAATCAACAAGCTTTCTGATTCTACATGCAGGTGAAATATGACCAATGAGGCCACAATAATGACATTGTGCATGTTGAGTGTTGAAAGCTGAGTGGTGTGCATGGTTGGTAGGTTTAGGTTTTCTAGTATAGAAGAAAGCACACCTATGATCCTGTTTGGGCTTAACCTTTTGGGGTAAAGGTTTTATATGGTTAGGTCTGACAGCGTTTGGCTTGGGAATGTTCTGATTTTTCGGTAAGTGACACGTGTTAGGGTAGGAAGCAGCAGTCTCAGGCTATTTTCCTAACCTAATTTCCAATTTTTTGGAAGTGTCATACAACTTAGTATAATCAGAAGTGAGTGATTCCATTCTGATTTGTGCACATTAAAGACTTTTCTTCTCTTTAGAAAGTTATTCTTTCAGTTGGTCAATAACCTTGTCTTTCTCTTCAGATGACTTGGTAGTCTCGTGTAATAATAGCTTGATAGAAGAAAGCTCACCAGACTCACTAACATTATTTCTAACCTCAGCTAGTAGGTCGGTAAGTCTTCCTATTTCACCTTTGTACTCTTTGAGTACCTTCTTAGAGGTCTGATATTTGCTACGCAGTTTCCTGTAATCACTTATCAGTTCACTGAAGGCATCTCCTAATTGCTCAAAGGTGAAGTCATCATATGTATCAACTACTGGTTCAGTAGGTACTTGATCGGATGCCATAAAGCATACGTTTGCAGCGTCTTCTGATTGTTCGTCTTCTGAGTCGCTGGCTTCACTTTCATGCCATATGCTGGTGTTGGCATACTTCCGGGATGTTTATCTCTTCAGGTTCCCTTTCTCATTCCTGTTGCTCTTCTTGCTTGATGATGAGTTTATAGGACAATCCTTCTTCATGTGTCCCTTCTTCTTGCAGCCGTAGCAGACAGCATCATCTTGATACCAGTTGTTGCTGCTGTTGTTTTCTTTGGCTCTCTTCTCATATCTCATGAATCTTTTGAATTTCCTTGCTAGGAGTGCTTGATCTTCAGTATCAGATTCACTACTGTCTGAGTTACCTTCAGCAGCTTTTCTGTGCTGAGCCTTGAAAGCGATCGTCTTCTCCTTTGGTGCAGGCTCTTCAAAATCTTATAGCTCCAGTTCATGAGTGAGTAGCTTACCCATGAGTACTTCGAGGGACATAGTTGTGAGGTCGTTCCCTTCAATGATTGCAGTAGCTTTTGGAATCCAGTTCTTGGTAAGTGCTCGCAGGAGTTTGCGAATCTTTTCATGGTTACTGTACTCTTTGCCTAGGGAGGACAAAGGATTTACAATATCCAGGAATCTTTCGAACATCTGAGTAACTGTTTCGTTGGGCTTCATCTTGAACACCTCATACTCTTGAGTAAGTCTGCTGACCTTTGATCCTTTGACTTGAGTCGTGCCTTCATGTGTGACTTCAAGTAGCTTCCACACTTCATTAGCAGTTGTGCAGATAGATACCTGTTAAATTCTGTTCTGTCTAAAGCACAAAATAGAGCGTTAATAGCACGTGCGTCAAGACTGGCCTTTTTCTTTTCCTCCTCTGTATATCTGTTATGGGGTTTTTCAACTAAAACTCCATCAATATTTATACGAGGTGGCTTTTGATAGCCATCAATAACAATAGACCATAAATCAAAGTCAAGTGATTTCAAGAAGAAAACTCATCCGTGTTTTCCAATAGGTATAATTCGAACCATCAAACAGTGGAGGTCTGTTTGTGGCCTGGCCTTCACTTGTGAATTTCACAGTTGCCATGTGTTGTGCTGTGATCTATATAACAATTAATTAAAATGAATAAATAATTGCAATATTACCTTGCTTTAACTGTAACACCCGCTTTGATACCAATTGTAGGAACGAAATCGTAAAGCACAATACTCTAGGGGGGTGATAGAGTAGGCAGCGAAAATATGCTAATTAAAAAATGTTAGCAGCAAGATCACAGAATAATATTCATAACTAAAATAATGTAAAGGCAGAGATAAGAAAGCAAACGCAAAGACAGCGATGTATACTGGTTTCCCTCTGTTGAGGACTAATCCAGTCGGTAGAACTCCTGCTACCAGTTGAATCCACTATTGGCAAAACCGCAAGTTTTCTTACGAAGTCCTTGCAACTTCTACAACGCGAGCTTTGATACGAAGAACTCGTCCAACTTCAATTGTGAAGAGGTATTCTTCAATCAAGCCTTCTGATTACAATCACTCAGAAACTTCTAGACCGTACCGCACTGGCAAATGGACTAGAAGATTGTAATTGGCTTGGGATCTAAAAATTAAAGCTCGAGAAAACTCTTTGGAAGACTGAAATCTTTAGATAGAGAGAAGATTGAAAGTGAATGAGTGAGTTAAAATGATCGAAATCCTTCTCTATTTATAGGAATTCCAAAGACAGAATTCTGGCAGAATTCGGGCAAAATTCGGGCAGAACTCGATGAGAAAATCTCGGTCAAATCCGCAACTGCAGGAGGACCAAGTTCCAGGGAATTCAAAACAAAACGGCCACTAACCGAGCTCTGGCTGAACTCTGGCCGAGTTCTGTCAGGGTTAGGTTAGGTATTCAAAAATAGTTTTTGGGGATTTTTGAAAACCTTTTTGAAAAAACTTTTTGAAGCTTTTATAAATATGAATATTTTTCAAAACTAAGGATATTTTAAAAATATTTGGAAATCATTTTGGAATAGCCTATTTGCCAGTACGACTCGGTATACAACGTATTCCTAGACTCAATAAAATGAAAAATACATTGCTTAAAGAAATACAGACTCGAACAGGCAAACATCGCTTCGGTCTTGAATTATGTAGATAGCTATTCTTGATCATGTCCAAGAGTCCGAGATATCCTGAATAGCTTCATATATCGAGACAGAGTTTGATCAATTGTTAAAATTAGTTTGACCATATGACCAATGGGCCAACAAGTTGGACCTGGAGCAGATTCAGTAACAGCCACCTTAGTACGCTGTTTAACTTCTCCTTCCGCAGCCGATGCCGGCTTGCTGACAAATTCCTCCGCACCAGCAATCCCAGTGGAACCAGGGACAACTTCTTGTCCTACCCTAGTGTCTTGGGTAACCTCTGTACATTGTTCCCTCTCTTTGTCTATAAGGTAATATATGATGGCAGTCAGCCTCGCGAGGAGTACACAAAATTGAAGTCGAAAAATCTCATCCGAAGCAAGGTGTAAAGATAACATACCCACGGGAGGGTGAGATGATTGGACTTGATTCTCGTCCAACTCCTTTATTAAAGATCCAATCTCAGACACATCCCCTAAAGAGATATCATAGGAGGGACTGGCTTTCTGTTCGCCATCATAGTCCGGGACTTCGCCCTGATCATCCCTTTGCTCAGCCCCTTTGACTGGGAAAGGCCGACCTTCGTCAGCCGGTTGAGGACGGGTGGGGGACACCATTGTCACATCTGCCTCTTCAGACGAAGAGGCACCTGCCTCGGTTGCAACTTCGAGGTCCTATGCAAAGGACAAACGCAAGGGTGAGAAAACTTTATTTGAAGATTGCACAAGTATTGGTTTGACAAAAACGGCTATGGAGTCTAAAAAGGGATCTACTTCTTGAATGTTAATAGCCCGTGACTCCGTTCCACCTCTTCCAGTCTGTCGAAAAGATCTTCTTAGCGGAGGCGAGCCGGCACCCACATCCTTAGCTTTCTTTGTCCCTCTTGTGGCAACAGTCTTCTTCTTCCTCTTAAAAGTTGACTGTTGGGCCAGTTCAGTTGAAGCTTTTCACTTTTGAGGAGGATCAGGAAGAGCAGAGTCATCTTCGATATCCTCTCTCTAAGGCACTGTAGAAGTCAGCTCCTCAAGACCAGCTCTCTGTTGTGGTGTTGCGGACGGCTCGACGGCTGGAGCGACACTCTCCTTTCTGCTGCCCTTCGGCATCTTTCGGGCTCGTTCCACATTTGTAGAAGTGGGGGCAAGCCTGAGTCCCCAATACCAAACTCTGCTCACGATCATACCGAGGATGAAGGGTATTGATCTGAGTATAAAACTTTGCAGCAGCATAGAGCAGATGGGTCTCAGGCTTATCTTCAAGCAGAGTAAAAATCACTCCCGTGCATCCGGCGTTATAATAAACCCATGCACATGCCCCATCGATCAAGCTTCCTATTGACTCCAGATGAGGGCTAGGATTGCCAAGAAGAAGCTGACTATATCCAAATTGTCGCACAAAACGGCTTGGTAGATAAGTCTCCAGGTAGGTGTGGTTCCTAATCCTGAGCACCAGATAAGAGGGCCTGATAGACTTGAGCCAATAGAATACCCTAGTGTTCAAGCTAGTAGTATTTGCACCCTCATCTACTAAAGTGTCCCCTGCGTTGCCACTGCAGGATGGAGAGGATATTCTGAAGAACTCGTAGTTCTGAAGGAAGCTTAAAGCCCTTCTACAAGCAAGCATTCTAGTGATGGCCCAGTTTGTGTCACGAAAAAATCGAAGAAAGGCGTCTCCTGCCAAAGAGTCCGCTACCAGCTCGACATTCATCAATTTAGGATAGTGCAGCACCAGCCATCCCATCAAGTTATGAAAGGGTGTTCGGTCCTAGTAAAGTCTGTTCTACCTTCGGGGGTTACCGTATTTCCAATAAAATGGCACAGACCTCGTTGTATGGTGCAGACCATTGCAGAAAACAGGGCAAGCCGGTATTCGAATGCCAGCTTCACTGCTGGAAGTATCATACTCCAGCTCATCCTCTTGATAGACCCTGAACCACCAGGGACTACACAGTCGCGGATCCAGATCATCAGAAAAGCCGCCAGCACAACTTTCTCCGACAACTTAAACTCAGCTTGTCGGAAGAAGTGATAAATCGGGGAGCTCCCCTCGGGATCATCACTATCATCAGTATCTGCTGCCCCGTAATATGTCATCAATTCCTCTATCTTGGACTTCTTCAGGGGATTGTAAATTGAAAAGGAGGCCGGACCTTCTCCTTCTCCTTTAACAAAAAAAATCTCGTCTAAGATTTTGTATAGGGATTGGCCCCCTCAGTCCTGCCCTTCTTTGTGATCTTGTGATAGATGAGGAAGTGACAGAATAACTCCTTATACCCGTTCCTCATCTCGGATTTTTCTCTCTCCAGGTCCAAGAGTTCTTCATCACAAGGGACATATCCTTCGTATGGCTCTGTTCCCCAGGGAAGCTTCGATATCTCCGGCATCTTATAAAGAGCCAGACCCATCTCCCCGCCCGGAGTGAAGAAGGTACAGGTGTGATGATTGTACAACTCCACCAAAGAGACAAACATAGGCCAATTTATCTTTATGCCATATTGAGTGGCTCTAATGGCATGAAAAAGGCTGGCAACCTTCAGGGTGGCTTCATAGGTTAAAAGCACCCATTCAGTAAGGTCACTCCAAAATGAAACGGGGTACCTCCAACCTTCCATCCACAGCTTCCCTACGGGATACGACCTATTCTTTGACATCATCAGATTAGAAAGGGTGTCGGCAGCATAAGGATGAAGGTCGGTCAGAATATCGTTTATTACGGCACCAGGGTGCAGCCCCCTTATGGAATAGGACGTGGAGCCCTTGACACACTTAAAAGTTTTTTTATTCCGATCACCGGAGTTAATTGTATCTTTCTGAAGACAACCCCATGAAGTTCAGGGGTTACGTCCATTTTCATCTGTCTCCGTACAGCTAGATCGGTGAACGTCGACATAGGATATTGGCGATCCATGGACGACAACCATATCCTTAGGTTGTTCAACCTGACCACCAGAGGATCTTTCAGGCGTATCGTCTCGCCGTCCTCAAACCCTAGGTTGTCGCCAAACAAGAAGTACGGTCTCTTAAAGCTCTGTGCCCCTCCGAGCAAGAACTTCTCATCATTTATCATCTGCTTTAGGCATATCTTATCCTTTTCAAGCATAACGATCATTCACACTGAAGGATAGTTCTGGCTGATCTTAACCTGAACATTCCTAATCATGGTAGTGACGAGGCTTGAACCAAGAACATGGCGAGCAGAGCTGAGAGGAATTCCGTCGAGTTCCGGGACGACCATGTCAACTGCAAAGACAGAGAAAAAAGTCAGACTTAGAATCTACATAAAGAAGAGCTAAATGCTGAAAAAATTCTATACGCCCAGTTTCTATGCGCCCAAACAAGCCTGTAGGTGCATAAGAAATTTCAAACACAGAAGTGTTCTGTGTGGGCGCATGACACACAAAAGTGTGTGGGCACATATTTCTGTGGGCGCATAAGAATGCTAAGCAGAGGTATATTGCTTTGGGTGCATATCAATGGTTATGAGCCCAAGCAGAGAGAAGTCCGGGCGTCGCAAATTAATGCTCGAGACTTTGTTTTAAAGCATAGCCTCACCCAGAATGGGGTCCTGGACTAGCGGAGATGTTGTCGAAGGAGGAGAACCGCCTGATGCAGCCTCCTTGCCCTTCGCGGACTTCTTGACAGCCTTGGGAGACATGTTATTGCAGAAAAGAAATGAAAAGTCTCTTGGAAGTTTTTGAAAAAAGGAGAGGAAAATGAATTTTCTCTCTCCTCAAGGCCTATTTATAGGCCCGAACGAGAAGTTATGCGCACACATGGTCTATGTGCCCATGCAAAGACTCATTCTTTGCACACTATACACCTACTATTTTGCTGATGTGGACTATGCGTAGACATCGCATAAAGGATGGACCCTTTAAAATTATGTTCTAATAGATCTGTCAGTTCATATTTTTGAGGAAGATCTCAATAGTCATCTTTGACAGCCTGGCAACAACTATGCGTCCAAAAGGATGGTATATTATGCGCCCATAGAGCCATAAAAAGACAGTCTCCCATGCTTCTTCCAAAGTATTTCGACTCGTTCGAGTATCAACAGCTTTGAAGGGGGTCTTGTAGAAGCATGAAAACATCCATACTATATGCCTGAAGCCATGCGCCCACATAAGGAAGTGGCTATGTGCCCACATATAACAAAGTGTTAGGCGCCTATATGATTTCTCTACATGAGGGCGCATAGTTGTTTTCCTGCACTATGCGCCTAAGTTAGAACAGCTCTACGACTCGGTCAACATCCACGATCAGTCATGGGCTGAGGCATACGGCCACGACAGTCTCCACAAGCAGTCGTGCACCGAAGCATGCGGCCACGTCAACCCTACGATCTACCCACGATCTTCCAGTTCTTATGCACCTACATCCTATGCGCCCAAAGTAATACTATACGCCCAAGGGAGATCAGTGTATTCTCCACCTATGTGCGCATAACAGTCGTTTCATTACAAAACAACTATAAATAGAGGACATATGCCTCTTCAAATAAACAGAACATAGAGCATTTCAGAGCAAAATTGCTGTCCTTCTTTCCAGTGAGTCGAGAGTTAGCAATTTTCTTAGGTTTTCTCCCATTTTTGTTAATCGGAGTGTCAACGGAGTAAAGGAGCAACCGCCACTCGATCTCCATCGTCCTATTTCCCAGAATTCTTTTTGTACTCGGGGATTCTCAGTGCAGGATCTCTCAGGTGTACTCGATTTCTGGTGCCTTTCGCTAATAAGAAAAGACAGTGATTCTTTACTTTTTTTTGTAAGTGTCTACAATATCCAACTTGGAGCACCACCTCCTATATAAGGAGAGGCTCATTATTCACTTTTCCATGGATTTCTCCACAATCATCTCCACAAATAATTTCCACCATCCTCAACAGTGTCGTACACTCGATCTCCATCGTCCCATTTCCCAGAATTCTTTTTGTACTCGGTGATTCTCAGTGCAGGATCTGTCATGTGTACTCAATTTGTGGTGCCTTGCACTGATAAGAAAAGACAATGATTTTTCTCTTTTTTTTAAGTGTGTACAATATCCAAATAGGAGCACCACCTTCTATATAGGGAGAGGCTCATTATTCTCTTTTTCGTTGATTTCTTCACAATCATCTCCACAAATAATTTACACCATCCTCAACAGTTTCTTACATCGTATATGTGTCATCCACTATAAGTTTTAATACATATTCAATTATTCCCGACACCGTGTCCGACAATCCAGGACACATCTCCTCTACACCGCCCAGCACCGCCAAGCCGACCCCCGTCTCCACCATCACCACCACCAACATCATCAACCAACCCGCTGCCACTACAGACATCTCCGACCACCCGCGGTACCCTATTTACCGACCACCTCCATCACCATATGCCACCCCTCATCATCGTCCCCATTACTAGTAGCCCCGACCCACCGGAGCTCCCCCGGCCAACCTGTCGACCGCCACCATCAAGCACCAGATTCTACCCCAACCAAAAATCATCCACCACCACCGTTATCATCATCACCACCATTAGCACCACCACCACCATCCCCAAACAAAACAAAGCAAAACACCACCATCGTCAATACCGTCATCACCATAATCCAACCCCACCGGAAACCCCCATCACCACCGCCCACGACGGCCACCGCCGCTATCATCCCCAACAACCAGAAAAGGGAAAAAAAAGAAGAAGAAGAAGAAAACATCACCTCCTCGACCTCCTCAAGGTCGGAGCCGCTAACTTCCCTCGTGCGCGCTCTCCGATGCGGCTCCTCGCGTCCGCTGGCGGTCGCCGTACCAACGAGCTCCCCTACTGGTAAGCTCTCATCCCCTTCTGCTTCCACTACTCGCTTCTGCTTCTCTTTGTTATTTTTTTCTAATTTTTTTCTATTCATACAACCCACGAGAGAGAGAGAACATATGTTCTCATTTGGATTTTTTAAGTCTCGAAAAGGACACAACAGTGTCTGCTGCCAGAACTTTATTTTTGTTTGTTCTATTTTTATTGACTATTATTAATATTTTCATACCACTTTTACTGATGGTTATAGTAATATACATATTAATTTTTATAAATTGTTTAATTACTATTATAATAATAATTATTATTAATAATAATAATGCTTTATCCGTATTATACAATACTTAGTTAATGATTAGTTAAATTAATTGTTATTAATTTACTTATTTATTATTGTTAGAGTTAAAATTTTGAAGGAAAAAAATTACTATATATATATCCTCATTATTTCAAACTAGATACGGAGGTTATGGGTTAGAGCTGTCTATGTAACTTCAAATTTTGGGTCCTAGCCCTAAAATATTTACTTTAGTTATATTTAATAAATGTAACTAGTAAAACATAATTCCCAAATTAATATACCATAAAAAATTTTAAGTATTTTTCCTAAAAATATTTTGATCCAATTCTCCAAATTTTCATATATATCCTTTCAACTATTGTATAGAATATTTTACTAAGTAAATTATAGTTTTCAATCTAAAGCGATTTTTACTTATAATTGCTTAGAAATATATTTTTTGACTAATAAAATTTAGTTTCAATATTATAAATGTTTTCTAAATTAGTATAAATACTTTTCTCCGTAAATTCTCACTATCTGTCAAACTTCAATCGTGACTAATTTCCATAATCCTATTTCTCATGGATATCAGACCCTTACATATCAACCTCGGCTATTGGACACATTCAGACTTGTCGAATCATGGTACCACACCAGGCGACACACCAGGCAAGATACCTTGCCTTATTTACTGTTTATAATTAGTCTGTGTTTTTATTTAGATATTGCATATTTATTGCCTATTCATTTCCACTTGTACCTTTGACTGCTGTTCATGATTTATTACTTGCATTTTGTATACTCAATGCAAGTGCTAGCCTCATTTTCTTGCTTGTCTCTAATTTATGCATATGGACCTAGAAGTTAAGGGACTACCGTTTGTTGTGTATTTCATAACCCTTGTCACGTGTGAGAGATGAGTAGCGTGTAGAGGTACTTGTGCGTTGGTTGATCACTCGTACACATGCGTTAGGTTATAACCGCTAATAGAATTGCATGATAGAAGACTTAGCAGTTATTAGTACAAACATGTTGTGAATACAACATTATTAGGAGCAATGGACAGGGAGGACATATACTTACGCTTGGACAATGTTGTATCGAGTCGTATCGAGTGTAAAACCCGCAAATTTTGGATTTATTATTTTAATTGTTGGATTTTTGTTTGCTAGCTAGTTTAGTCAGTTAATTATTATTATTATAATTAATATAATTTGTTAGTTTAGGAAAATTATATTTTTTAAAAAAATTATTCATTGGATTTTCAATTGTTTGGCTTGATCCGTCCCGAAACCTCGTCCGAATCCGAGCCCAATCTCGATTTTCGAAACCATCCTTTAAGTCTTTTAGGATATATATTATATTTATATTAATATTTCCATTTTAAGGAAAGAATTTTCCTTTCTTTTTCTCATAACCCTTTCATTCTCTCTCTCTCACTCGCTCGAGAAACCCCTCACCTTCCCCTTTCCATTCATAGCCAAGCCGTGACTCTCGACCTCCCGAAACCGATGTGTCCCTCCTTTTCTCGTAACCCCCAGTTCCTCACTCCTTATAAAACCCCTTCCCCTCTCCCTCTATCGCTCCACCACCATCCCCAAGCCCTAGCCCCAAGCCCTAACCCGAGCTCCCGCCGGCCTCGCCCTCTCGGCGACCCCGGCCAGCGACTGAGCCCGACGACCCCTCGCGGCCGCCTCCCGTCTCGCCGACTCCTGCGCGCGCCTCCGGCCACCTAGCCAGACCGCCGCCTCCCCATTCCCGTGCTCCGCGACCCCGCGACAGCGCTGCCCGTTGTACATCGCTGTTCCGAGCACCGATCCGTTATCTGAACACTGTTTCGGTATTCTCGAGTTTATCCCGCGGCTCCCCGACCAACGGATATTGGGTAATTTTTGATTAATCATAGTAGTTCGTCCTCCCGTAGAGTCGATGATGACACGGTCCCCAATCCCGCTATGGGAATCGGCTCGATTTGTTGCGATAATAGTTTCGGACTTTCCGAACTCTATTTCGGAATAGTTCTGTAGTTTGCTTAGGAGAGTTTGTGCTGTGATTTTGGTTTTGGCTTATTGTTCTTTGGGATTGATATTCATTTTTGGTTGGTGCTTTGGTGTTCTCTGATTCGGGATGTTCTTGTTGGTGTGTGTGCTGTATCGCCAATGTGGCTAGATCATCCTAGTTACAAAGGAGATGCTATCCGATTTTTTTTCTAAAATATTTTGAAAACCTTTTTGGTTTATTTCTCGAGTTCAATTCCTGAAATTTGACAGTTTTTTTTGTGTTGGTTAGCTTTCGGATACCACTTTCGGGCGACGACCGTATCGGTCCATGGGCCCTAGCAAAATGCAAACGAAACCGACATTTCTCGGACGTTGAGGCATAAGCTAAATGCAACGTGAGATTGCATGACCAAGTCTGAGACTTACCTTATTCTATACTTTTATAATTAAATTATTATTTAGAACTTGTTACTGGCCTATAGTATTTTGGGTGCAGGGCCTCGACCTTTTTTATTGGACCGTTTTACGGCATTCAAAGCTCGCCTCAGCTATTTTCATTTAATTTATGTAATAATTTGTACGGGCATAAGCCCAGCTTTTATTTTATTTTTTGTGGCCATGTATTTGTGTAGTGTAGATATTCTATTTCTTTTCTGGGATTGTTGATTGCCTAGTAGGCGCGTAATTAAAAGTTGTTATTAATTATTTTATATAGGAAAAATTAATAAGAGTTTCTCACATTAAGATAAAATGAATAAAGATTTCTAATAATTTAACAACTTCATATTTTTCTCATTTAAAGAAAAATTTAGTTTTGTATATATATTATAAAAATACAAAGTTTTGCTAAATAACCAAAAAATACGATTTTCCCTAATTAATCAGTAAATCGGTTTTGCTATGTTAATTGACAACGACTGTAGTTGCGACGTTAGACGGTTCCGGTAGTATAATTAATAACTTAAAAGTGGACTAGGACCTGCTTTTGGAGATTGTAACTAGCACACCTAGCGATGGTTTTATTTTTTTCTAAGTCAGGATTCTCCAACTGTAGGATTTCAAGGACATACTTGACTTCCTCCCCGGTACCGACATCTCAATCCAATCATTGAACAAAGGCAAGTAAGGTTATGTTTTCTTGTATTTTAATTAGTAATTGTTATCTTGCATGCTTAAACCACATTGCTACACGGAACTCTCTCCTACGGTTCAACTATTGATTTTGGGTATATTGGTGGAGTAGCGTAGCGTTCATGACCAATATACTCATATTGCATTATTGTGCGAGCTAACCCCTCTAACACACGGGGATAAGCCGTATCGTATCGCTAGGATGCTATTGTATAACCCAAGCCGGTCATATACGTTACCTATTCAAATCACATTGTTTCAAATATTGAATTGCTGAAAATTGCCGGAAAATATTATTCAAGTATTTCAAACTGTTTAAAATTGCAGATTTCTGTTATTATTTGAAATGTTAGATATATACTCGTACTTTGCTCCTTTCCTGACTAGATTTCCCCTAATAGGTAACATTGATGATGCTGAGCTATTGTTCAATAGCTATTATGATCCTGTGCTATATCCTGCGGTGCTTCCAGAGTCCCACTTGGAGGACATAGATCCTGAGGCCGATGAGCCAGTCGTCTAGATAGTTGTTATCTTCATTTCTAGTTTCTTTGTGGTGGAGATGAAGACTTTTCATTTCAGTGTTTTATTTTTCAGATGTATTTCTCTATGTTGAACAATTAAAGTTTTTTTAATGTTCATAAATTTAGTGTTGTGACAAAATATATAAATGTTGTTGAGATTACCTGCATATAGAAACATCTTACTGCCGCCGTCTCACAACGGTGCAGGCTGGGCATGATCCGATTCGACCCAACAATTTGGGATCAGGTCGTGACATATTTTTAGTGGTGGCCCATGCAGGTCTGATCAACAACTTAGGTAAACATATCTAGAAACTTATGTTTTGCATCCTAAACCTTCCAGAGTATGCCCACAGACAAGACCACCGCTGCTGGTGATGGGGTGTCATCACCCGATCACACTCCACCTCCCCAAGCAAGTCCGGATCCTACACCTCGGCATCTGACCGATCGTCCCCATAATGCAGCCGTACCCCGAGGAGTTTACACTCTTACAACTCCAGTGGCAAATCCTACATCTTCCCAGATTGAGCTACAGTCCCCTGCAGTAGTGCCCACTCCAGCTACCCTACCAGTGCCTGTGGACCCCACCGACCTCGTAGGCCTGCTACGAGGAGTGCTTGAGGCCCAAAGAGCCCAAGCTGAAGCTCATCGCGAACAGACTACGATTATGAGAGAAGGCATGGAGAATGCCTATAACATGGCTATGGCTGTCCTCGAGAGAGGAGAAGCAGTCCAATCAGAACCAAGGCCTGCTAAGGTCGATGATATTGAGAAATTCAAGAAGCTGGGCCCTCGTCCTTCAAGGGAACCGAGGGAATTATCTATGTCGACGAATAGCTCGACAGCATGGAGCATCTCCTCAGTGTCGCTCGACTTCCAGTCGACCTCCAGGTCAAAGCTGTATGTCTCCAACTACTAGACATAGCAAGCACCTGGTATCGGAATGAACCCTGTCTCCAGGATATGCAGTTTAACTGGAACACCTTCAAGAGGTTGTTCCGCAGGAAGTTCTTCCCAACTTCAGCGTTGCGGGAGATGGAAAGACAGTTCCAGGATCTAAAGCAAGGAAACATGACGGTTGGAGAGTATGCGGCAGAATTCGGCCAACTTAGCCGCTTTGCCAAGAACTTGGTTGCTGACCCCGCAGATCGTGTTGAAAGATTCAGGTATGGACTGAGGGAAGATATTCGCACCCCTGTGATCACAGGCGATGCCA
The DNA here is from genome assembly GCA_029216955.1 of Iris pallida. Classification (NCBI taxonomy): domain Eukaryota; kingdom Viridiplantae; phylum Streptophyta; class Magnoliopsida; order Asparagales; family Iridaceae; genus Iris; species Iris pallida. The sequence continues at coordinate 34,867,615 of JANAVB010021999.1, forward strand.
AGACGTACGAGAGGATACTGATACGAGCTCAGGATGTAGAGAAGAGTCAGCCTGCTCGTTCAAAAAGGGAGTATTCTGGAACAAGCAACTTCCAGAGTAACCAGAAGAGGCCCAACTACAACAACCACAACAGGCCTCCTCACCACCACCAGCAACATCATCAGGCAAAGACCAATGACAGAGCGCCTCAGAATCAGATCCCTGTGTGCGATTTCTGCAAGAGGCCAGGACATCAGGCGAACAACTACAGGAAAAGACTAGGACACTGCCTAGTTTGTGGGTCTGCCACCCATCAAGTGAGGGACTGCCCTACGGCATTCAACCGGACCGGAACAATACAGCAGAAAGCTTTCCTACTCACTCAGCAACAACAGTTTGCGGAACACCAACAGAGGGCTATGCGAACTTTTACCCTAGCAGCAGACGAGCAAGAGCCAGAGCAGGAACCCACCACTGATGTCATCACAGGTTCTATTTATGTGCATTCACATCCTGCTTTAGCATTATTTAATTCGGTGTATCACACAGTTTTATATCATCAAAGTTTATTTTTGCACACCACCTAGTTACGGGATTTAGCAAGATGATATGTAGAGTTATGACCAGTGGTGGACCCATACCCATCACCGAGACCTGTAACAGCCCCATAACTATCTCAAGCCACAAAGTCGTAGTACCTTTACTTGTGATGCTCTTACCCAACTATGATGTAGTCCTAGGGATAGACTGGCTAAGTAAGCAGCATGCGCTGATGGATTGTCACAGAGGATGTGTAGTCTTCAGCCCACCAGGAGAACCGGAGTTTGAAATTTCCCAAACTCCGGAAGACATAGAGAGTGTTATCTACTCCTCTGTCACCGAAGAACCCGGGCCTCCTCATCCTATCATAGTGGAATTTATAGACGTCTTCCCTGATAGTCTTCCGGGATTGCTCCCAGATCGAGGTGTGGAATTCACCATTGATCTAGTTCCCGACTCTTCCCCTATTTTTCGGGGATACTACAGAGTCAACCCCAAAGAAGCTAAGGAAATGAAGGACCAGATTAATGAGCTGAAGGCCCAGGGATTTATCAGAGATGGAGCTTCATCCTGGGGAGCTCCAGTTTTGTTCGTGCCCAAAAAGGATGGAACCGTACGGATGTGCATCGACTACCGGGCGCTGAACAACATCACCATCAAGAACAAGTACCCTCTACCCCGGATCGATGACCTGTTTGATCAACTAAGTGGAGCTAAGGTATTCTCGAAGATAGACCTCCGATCTGGCTACCATCAAATCAAGGTCAGGAAGGAGGATATTCGAAAAACGGCGTTCAACACCAAATATGGACAGTATGAGTTTTTGGTCACGCCGTTTGGATTGACTAATATCCCAGCGGTATTCATGAATCTCATGAACAAGGTCTTCCATGAATACCTGGATCAGTTTGTTGTTTTCTTCATCGATGACATTCTGATCTACTCGAAGACCGAAGAAGAGCATGAAGAGCATCCGAGAAAAGTTCTGGGAACTTTAAGGAGGGAAAAGCTCTATAGTAAGCTATCTAAATGCAAATTCTTCTTAGACAAGGTGGATTTTCTAGGCCATGTTGTCACAGGAGAAGGAATTTCGATGGACTCAAAGAAGATAGCTGCTATTGAGACGTGGACTACACCAAGCTCAGTTGCAGAAATCATAAGCTTCTTGGGCTTAGCTGGCTACTACCGGAAATTTGTGAAGGACTTTGCCAGGATTGCTGAGCCGATGACGAAGCTCACCAGGAAGAATAAAAATTTTGTTTGGTCTGAAGCTTGCCAATCAGTATTTGGGGAGCTGAAGAAGAGACTTACAACGGTGCCTATACTTGCGCTACCCTCAGGTACCGGCGGTTTCTCAATTTACAGTGATGCTTCCGGTAAAGGTTTGGGTTGTGTTCTTCAACAAAATGGGAAAGTAATTGCTTACGCATCTAGGCAATTACGGACTCATGAAAAGAACAATCCCACGCATGATTTGGAGCTTACAGCGGTTATATTTACTTTAAAGTTGTGGAAGCACTACCTCTATGGAGAGAGAGTGAAAATATTTACAGATCACAAAAGCCTTAAATATATTTTCACATAGAAGGAGCTGAACATGTGACAGAAATGACGGCTGGAACTGATGAAAGACTTCGACATCGACCTGCAGTATCATCCGGGTAAGGCTAATTATTGTTGTAGATGCACTTAGTCGATACCCGATGGCAATATTTTTGACCAAGGAGCGACATTTGCTGGAAGACATAGAAAATCTTGGACTGGAGATTGTACTGCCCGAAGAGAAAATAAAGAAACTGGGAAGAGAAGCCATTGTACCCCACGCATGATTTGGAGCTTGCAGCGGTTATATTTACTTTGAAGTTGTGGAAGTACTACCTCTATGGAGAGAGAGTGAAAATATTTACAGATCACAAAAGCCTTAAATATATTTTCACATAGAAGGAGCTGAACATGTGACAGAAATGATGGCTGGAACTGATGAAAGACTTCGACATCGACCTGCAGTATCATCCGGGTAAGGCTAATTATTGTTGTAGATGCACTTAGTCGATACCCGATGGCAATGTTTTTGACCAAGGAGCGACATTTGCTGGAAGACATAGAAAATCTTGGACTGGAGATTGTACTGCCCGAAGAGAAAATAAAGAAACTGGGAAGAGAAGCCATTGTACCAGGAGCTGATTCATCAATGATGCAGTTGCAAGTGCGTTCATGTCTGATGGACAGAGTCAAGAAGACACAATTCCAAGACGAGACACTTTGCAAACTTAGAGATCAAGTGCTGGCAGGAACACTTGAAGGATTCTCAATCGCCAGCGACGGAGCACTGAAGCACGGTACGAGGTTTTGCGTACCAACTGGCGAACTGAGAAACGAGCTGATGCAAGAAGCGTACCAGTCGAAGTATTCCAAACATCCAGAAGCTAACAAAATGTATCGGGATATGCGTACTGTAGTGTGGTGGTATGGAATGAAGAAGGACGTATCCAGGTACGTAGCTAGATGCTTAATTTGTCAACAAGTGAAAGCTAGAAGACATAAACCCGCAGGACTATTACAGCCGCTAGACATTCCGGAGTGAAAATGGGAATACATAACGATGGACTTTGTGTCAGGACTGCCTCGATCCCAAGGAGGGAAGGACGCCATTTGGGTTATTGTGGACCGACTGACGAAGTCAACTAACTTTATCCCCTTCAAGGTTGGTCTATCCACCGAGAAGTTGGCAACACTATACATGCAGCATATCTACCGAATTTATGGAGTTTTGGTAAGTATCGTATCTGACAGGGATACCAGATTCACCTCTCACTTTTGGATGAGCTTGCACGACAGTTTGGGAACACAATTGAAGTTCAGCACCGCTTACCATCTCCAAACTGACGGACAATCGGAGGGAACAATCCAGACGCTAGAAAACATGCTGAGATCTTGCGTCTTGGAATTTTGAGGGTCTTGGGAAGACCACTTGCACTTGGTAGAGTTCTCCTAAAACAACAGCTACCAAGCTAGTATCAGTATGACTCCATTCGAGGCACTTTATGGACGTCGTTGCCGCACTCCACTTGCTTGGGACGACGTAGGAGAAAGAGTATTGCTTGGACCTGAGATGGTGACCGATGCAGCAGTGAAGGTAAAAATGATTAGAGACAAGCTCAGGATTGCTCAGGACATACAGAAGTATTAGGCCGATAGCAGTCGCCAACCATTGGAGTTCGAAGCAGGAGATAGTGTTAAGATCCCCCCACCAGAGGAACCATTCGCTTTGGAAGAGCTGGTAAGCTTAGTCCCAGATACATCGGCCCATTTGAAGTTTTGAGCTGACTCGGAGAAGTAGCATACCGATTAGCTCTACCAGCTAATCTTGAGGATGTGCATAACGTCTTCCACGTTTCACAGCTCAGGCGCTATATTTCGGACCCGAGCCACGTCTTGGACCATTCGGAGCTGGAAATTGGACCCTGCCTCACAGTGCCAGAGAAGCCAGTGGCGATATTAGACAAAGGGGAGAAGAGAACCAGAAATTCGGTGACGCCGATAGTCAGAGTTATGTGGCGGCACAACTCCCCAGGCGATTCTACCTGGGAGCGAGAAGACAAGATGCGGGAGCAGTATCCTTATTTGTTTGAAGCTTGAGGTAACTCCTAACCCCGCCTTTAATTTCGAGGACGAAATTTCCTATGGAGGAAAGGTTGTAAAACCCACAAATTTTGGATTTATTATTTTAATTGTTGAATTTTTGTTTGCTAGCTAGTTTAGTTAGTTAATTATTATTATTATAATTAATATAATTTGTTAGTTTAGGAAAATTATATTTTTTAAAAAATTATTTATTGGATTTTCGATTGTTTGGCTTGACCCGTCCAGAAACTGCGTCCGAATCTGAGCCCAATCTCGATTTTCGAAACCATCCTTTAAGTCTTTTAGGATATATATTATATTTATATTAATATTTCCATTTTAAGGAAAGAATTTTCCTTTCCTTTTTTCAGAACCCTTTCATTCTCTCTCTCTCACTCGCTCGAGAAACCCCTTCCCTTCCCCTTCCGTTCACAGCCGAGCCGTGACTCTCGACCTCCCGAAACCGACGTAGCCCTCCTTTTCCCGTAACCCCTAGTCCCTCACTCCTTATAAAACCCCTTCCCCTCTCCCTCTACCTCTCCACCACCATCCCCAAGCCCTAGCCCCAAGCCCTAACCTGAGCTTACGTCGGCTCCACCCTCTAGGCGACCCCGGCCAGCGCCCGAGCCCGGCGACCCCTCGCGGCCGCCTCCCGTCTCCGCCGACCCCTGTGTGCGCCTCCGGCCACCCAGCCCGACCGCCGCCTCCCTGTTCCTGTGCTCCGCAACCCCGCGACAGCGATGCCCACTGTCCATCGCTGTTTCGAGCAACGATCCATTGTCCGAACACTATTTCGGTATTCCCGAGTTTATACCGCGGCTCCCCGACCAACGGATATTGGGTAATTTCTGATTAATCACAGTAGTTCGTCCCTCCCGTAGAGTCGATGATGACACGGTCCCCGATCCCGCTATGGGAATCGGCTCGATTTGTTGCGGTAATGGTTTCGGACTTTCCGAACTCTATTTCGGAATAGTTCTGTAGTTTGGTTAGGAGAGTTTGTGCTGTGATTTTGGTTTTGGCTTATTGTTCTTTGGGATTGATATTCATTTTTGGTTGGTGTTTTGGTGTTCCCTGATTCGGGATGTTCTTGTTGGTGTGTGTGCTGTATCGCCAATGTGGCTAGATCATCCTAGTTACAAAGGAGATGCTGCCCGATTTTTTTCTAAAATATTTTGAAAACCTTTTTGGTTTATTTCTCGAGTTAGATTCCTAAAATTTGACGGTTTTTTTGTGTTGGTTGGCTTTCGGATACCACTTTCGGGCGACGACCGTATCGGTCCATAGGCCCCAGCGAAATGCAAACGGAACCGGCATTTCTCGGACGTTAAGGCATAAGTTAAATGCAACGTGAGATTGCATGACCAAGTCTGAGACTTACCTTATTCTATACTTTTATAATTAAATTATTATTTAGAACTTGTTACTGGCCTATAGTATTTAGGGTGCAGGGCCTCAGCCTTTTTGATTGGACCGTTTCACGGCATTCAAAGCTCGCCTCAGCTATTTTCATTTAATTTATGTAATAATTTGTAAGGGCATAAGCCCACCTTTTATTTTATTTTCTGCGGCCACGTATTTGTGTAGTGTAGATTTTTTATTTCTTTTCTGGGATTGTTGATTGCGTAGTAGGTGCGTAATTAAAAATTGTTATTAATTATTTTATATAGGATAAATTAATAAGAGTTTCTCACATTAAGATAAAATGAATACAGATTTCTAATAAGTTAACAACTTCATGTTTTTCTTATTTAAAGAAAAAATTAGTTTTGTATATATATTATAAAAATACAAAGTTTTGCTAAATAACCGAAAAATACGATTTTCCCCAATTAATCAGTAAATCGGTTTTGCTTTGTTAATTGACAACGACTGCAGTTGCGACGTTAGACGGTTCCTGTAGTATAATTAATAACTTAAAACTGGACTAGGACCTACTTTTAGAGATTGTAACTAGCACACCTAGCGATGGTTTTATTTTGGTTCTAAGTCAGGATTCTCCAACTATAGGATTTCAAGGACATACTTGACTTCCTTCCCGGTACCGACATCTCAATCCAGTCATTGAACAATGGCAAGTACGGTTATATTTTATTGCATTTTAATTAGTAATTGTTATCTTGTATGCTTAAACCACATTGCTACACGGAACTCTCTCCTAGGGTTCAACTATTGATTGTGGGGATATTGGGGGAGTAGCGTAGCGTTTATGACTAATACCTTCATATTGCATTATTGTGCGAGCTAACCCCTCTTACACACGGGGATAAGCCGTATCGCATCGCTAGGATGCTATTGTACAACCCAAACCGGTCATATACGTTACCTATTCAAATCACATTATTTCAAATATTGAATTGCTGAAAATTGCCAGAAAATATTAATCAAGTATTTCAAACTGTTTAAAATTGCAGATTTCCTTTATTATTTAAAATGTTAGATATATACTCGTACTTTGCTCCTTTCCTTACTGGATTCCCCCAATAGGTAACATTGATGATGCTGAGCTATTGTTCAATAGCTATTATGTTCCTATATTGTATCCTGTGGTGCTTCCAGAGTCCCACTTGGAGGACACAGATCCTGAGGTCGATGAGCCGGTCGTTTAGATAGTTGTTATCTTCATTTCTAGTTGCTTTGTGTTGGAGATGAAGACTTTTCATTTCAGACTTTTCATTTCAGTGTTTTATTTTTCAGTTGTATTTTTCTGTGTTGAACAATTAAAGTTTTTTTAATGTTCGTAAATTTAGTGTTGTGATAAAATATATAAATGTTGTTGAGATTACCTGTATATAGAAACAGCTTACTGCCGCCGTCTCACAACGGTGCAGGCTGGGCATGATCCGATTCGACCCAACAATTTGGGATCGGGTCGTGACATCGAGTCGTGTTGTAATAGAGTCGGTCTTGCTAGTGGCTCATTTGAGTACTACCCGTGTATTTGCTAGGGACTCTCCGGAGCTCAACCCGTGTGATATGCTAGCGACTCGCGTGAGTGCTACCCGTGTGGTTGTGGTCAGTCGTAGTCAGTTGGTCTGCCCTTGCGTTAAGTGTTGTTCTAAATTGCATACTAGAAAGGTTAGCAGACCTTAGTCAATGTCATGTCACACTTCGTTCTAGTCCTGGCATGGGACAATGTCACATCGTGGAATAGTGCGCTACCCCTTGTCCTTGGTTAGTTGTAGGGGTAGTCCACTATTTCAATGATGGAATATTGGGCCGTGTTATGGTTGGGACACTTTACTTTTACTTTGCGACTTTATGGCATATTTTATATTCAGTTTATATGGCTTGTTTTTCATGTATCTCGTTACATCCTTCTAAGGACTTGGTAAACTCCCCAGGTGTGTGTTTGTGACTTCCTGCAGGTGCTATAGCCAAGGCCATGATTTACTCTCTTCCTTCAAGATGATTACTCTTGGATCGTTCTCCGCTTCGCTTTCTTTCATTGAATTTATTTCTTTTCATTTAAATAGTTGGTAGTGGATTTATCTTCGCCCAACTACATGTACAATGACAAATTCTTATTTGATTTTATGAAAGACATCTTTTTGTGGATGAGATTGAGTTGTCATGGTTTACTGCATTTTACAGCTTATGTATACATACGAGGATTCTATATATTGGAGTATACTTCGTATGTATGCAGCTGGCATGTCTACGTACTTAGTCCTAAGTATTTTTGGACTGGGGCGTTACACATTATGCTTGAACTCTTTCTACCGTTATCCTTACTTCCCGTGCTTAATAGAGGTTAAAAAGATGAGTACACTAGTGTATGCCCCATAGGTCAATTACATGGCTAGAAGGATTACACGAGCAATTAGTAAACATTGGAGGTTCTATTTGAGTTATAAAAGCATTATATACATTAAGGATCGAGGTACTCTATTTCTTCTAATGGTCTGATCTTGTGTAAAGGACTAGTTAATTCTAACTTGGGTAGTAGCTATATTACCAACTTTGAAAGATTGTTAGAACCTTATTTTGATTCTAAGTGGTATTCACGAGAGGATCGACAGATTCTATAAAGGATTGAGAAAACAAAATTGATTTTTGATTTATGAAGATAAAAAAAATTATTTATGATTTATTGGGATATGAACTCGATTTGAGAAAAATCTTAAGTTTTAAATTGTGTCACATGATTTACGGTTGATAAAGTGTATTAAATTTTGAGTTTAAGTTTCGATTGATTTGTAATATGCTGAGAGTTTATCTCGAGGTTTATTAGAAAGTTTTAATATTTTAAAGTTATGATTTTGTTAGACGACCTCAACCGGCTAGAGAATGTGGAAGTTTAGTTGGGATTTTAAAGAGAAAAAAAATAATAACAATATTTGTCTTATGATTCACGATTGATAAGATTATTTAAAACTTGAGTTTAAATTTAGGATTGATAATATATAAAAAAAATTGGAAAACGTTCTTAGTGATATGGTAAGGGTTTATTTCAAGATTGGTTAGAAAATTTGAGATTTTAAGTTATGATTATGCTGACGACTTAAAATGACTAGAGATTTGGTAGATTGTTTTAGAATTATATTGAGACTTTTGAGTAATATAGATTTAGATCTTATATTGGTAGGCAACCAAGATAGACGCAAGGTCACCAAAATGAGATAGAAGTATTCCACATTAGTTTCCATATCACCCATGCCCATGAAAGTTGTATGTACACAAGTGTAGTTAGTCATCGACCAAACCATGTGACTATATCCTCATCTTGACTTAATCGTCCTTCCATCAAATCTAGATCTATTATCATGACCTTCTCGTCATTTGAAACTTGAAATGATTAGAATCGTTCTCTTAATCGTACCCCTAAACTAGACGACTATCATGCTATCTTCTCTCTAGAATTGATGTCTTTCGAGTCCCTAATTATTCTCAACTCGATTCATAACCCCTACTTGTTTATTTTTCTTCGTGCATTAACTAGCAACCCATAATCCTATATACCCAACCCTACCACGACCATTGAGCATAACCAAATTTCCTCCTAATTGTTTTTCCTCCCTTTGAGAAATTTTTTATTCTAGCTCCTCCGTGATTCATGCGAACCTTTCACTTATACATGACTAGATTAATGGTATAGTTAGTCAATATGAATATGCGATTATGAGAAATATGTTATATGTTAAATTTCGAGGAAGACATTAATAGATAAAAGATTGAAGTTTTTGTTGTTTCGTGACATACCTTGTCCTAATTGTTTTTCCTATATGATTTCCCGGTACGAATATAGAATTGAATCTTGACACCTTCAATTATAAATGACTAGATTAATGGTATAGTTAGTCAATATGAATACGTGATTATGAGGAATATGTTATATGTTAAATTTTGAGGAAGACACTAATAGATAAAAGATTGAAATTTTTGTTGTTTCGTGATAATAAAAAGGTTGTGTTTTGAAGATACAATCAAGATTTAAAATTTGATTGACAAACTTGTTTTCAAGGATTGTTCAAATATTGATAATGGAAATTTTAAATTATTGAAGCTTAAAGAGTAAATTTTATGTTAATGGATGGATGCAGAAAATCTCCTAGGATGAGTTTGAAAAAAAATTATTTTTGGAAAGCATATAGATAGGTTGGAATAGAAGACTAGAGAATTATTGAATTCGAAAGTTTTGGGGACTTATCGAATACCTATTACGAGATATAGAAATTAATTGTATATTTTTAAGGAATGTAAATAAATATCAGTTGAAAAGAAAGAGAAGAAAAAGTGTGGAATATGAATTTGAGGAGAGGAAGTAAATTGTGAAGGGTTGTTATTGCTAAAATGATGTGGAAAATTTAAGGATTGTGACGATATGAAACACAACTCAAATTCTTGAGTTATTGATCCTGAACTTGACATCAAAGAAGTTATCAACTTTTTTAATGATTACGCACTTTCAAGTTGATGGTAGTATCGATCGAATTGAATTTTGATGGGTTGTCATAAGATATCTTCTAAATACCCGTGCATTCATTTTTTCTAGTTATCTAAATTTTCGATTATTCAAAAATTGATTCCGTTCTATGCTCACCGAATAATTTGATCGAATTCTTATCGATAAACTCTTCCTATCATCTCAACTCTACCTACCCTAGCTATTCCTAAATTTCGAGGACGAAATTCTTGTAAGTTGGGTGGGATGTAAACCCCCTAAATTTTTTCCAAGATTTTAAAATTTTATTTATTTTGGTATTGGTTTTTATTTTTGTATCGTACGTCGAGTTCGAATACGTAAAAATGAAAATACGAGATAATTATTTATTCGTATACAAAATATTTTATTTTTGTTTTTCCTTTAAATATAGAAATAGATATTTCGTTCAATATATGGTATAAGCAAATATTCTTCTACCAAAAGGGCATCCCACGAATATTGCCCTAAAACTTTATTTTTGACTTTTATGAAAGTCTATTCATTATTGTTCAAATATAGTAGTAATTTAGAAAACTACGATTTATGTAAATATTTTACTTACATACGAGGTGCGTGAAATTTATTCATATATTTTTGATTTTTGAAAATTAATTTTTATTATTTTTATATTATTTATAAAAAACCTTTTGGAAATAATTTGACTTAATATTTTATTATTATGGTGATTTAAATTTGGATTATCTTATTGATTTTTAAAATAGTTTTAAACTAAAGTTTTGATTTAAATTTGATTTGGATTATCTAGATTTAAATTAGAATTTGATTGATTGAATTAGTTTGAAATCGATTTAAATTAATATATGAATTATCTAAAGGGGTTTAAATCATTACTAATCCATATCCAACTAGGAGCACAACCTCCTATATAAAAAGAGGCTCATTGCTCTTTTTCCATAAATTTCTCAACCAAATTCTCCTCCACAACAAAAATTTGGGCATCGTGTCCGTGCCTCCTTCCCATCCACTATATTTTCCATTACAAATACAATATTTTTATGTTCCGTCCGACAACCTCAGACAACGACCCGCCTCCATGCCTCGCAGGACACGACCAATCAATTCCTAAACCTACGACCTCGACCCCGGCCTCGCCTTTATCGTCACCACCTACAACGACCCCATACTGTCCGCGCCCATCCGACAACCAACAACAGTCCTCTGATCTCCCAGTCGAATCTCCTACTTGTCGTCGTACTCACCGCCACCCTTCTCTGCTTCCTGAGCCCTCGTCCACTATCATCCGACACTATTGCTGCAGCTCCATGCCGCCCCGGCCATCGCCACCACCACGGGCGAACACCCGCGGCCGCTTTCGGCCACCGCCATCTCTTCTGACACCAATCAGATCACCATCGCAGACTCGACACCACCACCGACATCCACCAAACGCACCACTACCACCCCGACAGATCCTCCTCACCGCCATCACCTCTGACTCTACTACACACTGCCCCCCTCTAGCCATAAATAGTCCGGCCAAACAACCATGCCTCCGCCACGGCCATCACCAGCCGTAGCCGTCCAAAACCAACATCCCCACCATACCCCTAGAAAACAAAAAGGAAAGACAATAGGTAAAATCCTAACCTGCGCTCCGCCCGTTCTCCGCTACCCTCCTAGCTCTGCTCTGGCCTGCACAGCATTACTGCGCGCCGGCCACTTCATCGCGAACAGTTCCCCAGACCCCGTCTCTGCCGAACCGCATGGCGAGCCCCCATCCTTCGAGACGGCGACCGCCGGGGTCGCCATGCCTCTCCGGTGAGGTGCACCTCGCCCCGCTGAACTCCGCACTCCGTGCGCTACCCCAGACTTCGTCGAGCCCCCTTTTGAGTTTTCCTCTCCGCCCTCCTTTCCTCCTCTCCTACGCTTTTCCCCTCTCCATCTCTCAAGTATTCTTCCTCTCTCTCTTCTATTCACAAGTGGTTTTGTGGGCTCGAAAAAGGGAGCTTCAATGCTGTCGTTAGCATTGACTTGATATTAATTTTTTTATGATTACATAAGAGTAAATTATTTGTATTTTAGTATATAAGTTGTTATAAGAGTTTATTCTTAGAATTATTATTATTCTATTTTTATTAAAATAAGTAGATAAATAATAATTTCTAAATTTTTTTACAAAACCTAATAGTCCTAAAATATTTTAAAATATTTTGACTGATAAAAAGTTAGTTTCTACAAAAATCTATATTTTTACGAACTTAGAATTTAGCCTAAAAATAATTCTACAAATATTTTCTAGACACATATTTGACTAATAAAAATGTAGTTTTCAAATTATATATAGAAATATTTTTTATCCTTAGTTATAATTTTTGTATTTGGGCGGAGAATAAATATTTTGGGCTTTAAAATGAACTATATCATACTTATCAGTATATGTTTTACACATGGTAATATTTGGGTGATATTATATAATAATAATGATTTTGGAATTTCATATATACAATCTCTAAAAACTATTTTCTTTTGACTAATAAAAGATAGGTTTCAATTATTACAGATATTTTCTAAAAATAACATATATAATTATTTTTACAACTTTTTCCTCGATTACCACCAATTAGGACTAAATCGTGCTTTTATACTTTCTCGTGAATTTCGGACCCTTACACATCGACCTCGGCTATTGGACAAACAGGACTTGTCGGATCATCGCACCACACCAGATGACACACCAGGCAAGATACCTTGCCATATTTATTGTTTATATTTAGTCTGCATTTTTATTTTAGATATTACATATTTACTGCCTGTTTATTTCCAGTTGTGCCTTTGGCTGCTGTTCATGATTACTTACTTGTTTCCCATATACTCAATACTACTGCTAGTCTAATTTTCTTTCTTCCTTGTCTTTAATTTAAGCATATGGACCTAGAGTTAAAGGACTACCATTTGTTACTGTACTTCATAAACCTTGTCACGACTGTGCCACAAAATATATATGAGATATGAGACACATATAGAGGTACTTGTGTATTGGCTGATCACCCATACGCATGCGTTAGATATAACTGCTAATAGAGGCATGTTAGGAGACTTAGCAGTTAGTAGAGCTACATGGTCATAGATACGACCTAATAGGTGCATAGGGTGGGGAGAGTAGTTCCTTGACATATGGGCCACCTTTGCACTTTCCTTATTAGACCTGTTAGCTCCGCCAGAGACGCAGGACATTCATGCCCTCTGACATTCGCGGAACCTTATAGAGAAACCCATTATACTGATGCCCTCTAACGTTCATATGAGCGTTATGGACGTAGGCACCTGATTCCCGAAGGAAAGGAACGATGCCAAACTCATATAAGCTAGAGTGCCCATGCATAGAAGGTATGTTCTTAACTGCATGTACACAGTAGAATGGTTAGGTGACCTTAGTTATGTCATGTCACACTCCGTTCTAGTAATAGCATGGGACAGTATCACATCACGGAATAGTGTGCTATCCCTTGTCCTTGTTTGGTTATAGGGATAGTCCACTGTTTCGATGATGGGATATTGGGCCTTGTTATGGTTGGAAAACTTTACTTTTTATTATGACTTATGACATATTTTATATTCAGTTTATATGGCATGTTCTTCCTGTATCTTGTTATGTCCCTCTGCGGACCTGGTGATTCTCCAGGTGTGCTTTTGTGACTTCCCGTAGGTGTTCTAGCCAAGGTCGTGGTCTTCTCTATTCCATCGAAGATGATTACTTTTGGGATCTTCTTTTTCTTTGCTCGACAAATTCTTTCATTGTTATGTATTTTCTCTTATTTAAAAATAGTTGGTAGTGGATTTATCTCCGCCCGACGACTTGTGTAAATCATAATTCATAGTTGATTTATATCATTATTTTTTTTATGGATGAGATTTAGTTGTCATGGTCTACTGCATTTTACAGCTTACATATATCTATTATACGATTGGCATGCCTATGTTCCTAGTCCTATGTATTTTGGGACTGGGGCATAACATAGCCGCAAGATAATGTCCATATTGGCATGTCCTAGCCTCATGTGCCATAGCCACCTTTCATCTTGGTTGGCTACCAGGCACTTTCCTGCATTTTTAGTACTTTCTAAAAAGAAAACATAAATGTTGTCTTCCCTAATCCCTTCATATACGGGTTTACCAGACGACATTTCATATATAGAGCATTTATCTTTTACAAAGTTAATACCATAACTATGCTCAACAGGTTATGTTTCAAATATGTAACTAAACAAACATCTTTTATTACAGGGTAAGGAGACAAACCAACAGTGTCATTTCCATTTATATCACCTCTCAAGTTATTTCCGAAGGGAACGTATCCTTCTTCTTCATCGATAGTATAGCGAACAAAGATGCATCACTAGTCATGTGCCGCGAACATCCCCTATCTAGGATCCACTTGCTTCTAGCATGAGAGGGTTGAGTGTCCACCTATAAAATAAGTAGAAGAATCCTTTGGTATCCATTTCTTCGAGGGTCCTTTCTGATTAATCTTAGGAATCCAAACAAGTATTTGATTGTCAACAAGGTTCCTTGCTGGATAATACTGTGATATGTGCCCGTGAGTACCGCAGTACATGCAAGTAAGTTTTGAAAATGTGTTCTTCGTTCTTTGTTGACAAGCTTTTGTGTCTTCTTCGGAAACCTATATGTGAAAGCATAATTGTGATTAACGTGTTGTTTGCATGCTTTTTGTGGTTTAGTCCTCTTGGTTGTATCCGTAGCATTAGGACTAACCTTAGGTTGTGTAACAGGGATGGCTTGTTTGCCTAACATGATTTCTAAATTTTTAGAAATCACACAAGACTCTTCACATTTGGCAATCATATCAATGAGTCTTTGCTCTGTGACTAAGTGTCTCTTCTTCTCTATGTCATAAAGCTCTTGCATTTTGACATAATCTCTTTCTTTCTTTTCGATGGTAAGGATAGCCTCATGAAAATCTACCTTGAGTTTGGCTATCTCATCCGTGTTACCGATAGCAGATATCTTTTTAATGTCTTCAAGAAGATTAGACAATCTTGCTACTTCGGTTGTGCATGCCTTAACCTCTTTGCAAGATTGCTTGTACTTGTCTAACACATTTCTGTGTTCATTAAGTAGTTTGCTAAAGGTTGTCTCTAATTCATCAAAAGTAAAGTCATCATACAGAAGGTTAGAAGATACCTTATCAAATGACATAAGACATACATTGGCAGTGCTGCAGGGTCTGTCCTCTTCCTCTTACTCACTGGACTCACTCTCGTGCCAGATGCTTATGTTTGTATACTGTCGACCTGTTGTAGCTTTCCTGCTTGATCTTGATCTATCATATGGACTGTTCTTCTTTGACAGTAGACAGTCCTTCTTGATATGCCCTGACTTCTTGCATCCGAAGCATATAGTTTCTTCTTCGTTGCTCTCGTGGACGTCTCTTTTCTTTCGGTTTGATCTCTTAAACATCAAGAATTTTTTGAAGTTCTTTACTACCAAGGCTTGCTCATCACCACTGGATGATTCGTTGTCAGAATCATTATATGCAACTTGGATTGTGCTTTGAAGGCAATAGATTTTTTCTTGGGAGTAGCTTCTTCAAATTCTTGTAGGTCCAACTCATGGGTCATGAGCTTTCCCATAAGTGTCTCCAGGGCCATTGTGGTGAGATTGTTTCCTTCAATGATCGCAGTTGCCTTTGGGTTCTAATTCTTGGTTAGAGCCCGTAGCACTTCCTTGATCTTTTCATGTTTACTATAATACTTACCAAGAGATTGCAAAGCATTAGTAATATCTTGGAAATGAGTAAACATATGTGTAATTGACTCGCTGGGTTTCATCTTAAATGATTCATACTCATGTGTTAGTCTGCTAATTTTGGATTCCTTCACTTGGGAGGTACCTTCATGAGTTACCTCAAGAAGTTTCCAAATCTCATGAGACGTAGTACAGGTAGAAACACGATTAAACTCCATTTTGACAATTGTACAGAATAGTGCATTGATGGCACGTGCATCTAGACTAGCCTGTCTTTTTTTGGTCTGTGTATTTATCGTGTGGCTTGTCTACCATTTCACCATCAACCAATATTCTAGCTGGTTTCTTATAACCGTCTACTACTATAGACCAAAGATCAAAGTCAAGAGACTTTAGAAAGAAACTCATTCGTGTCTTCCAATAATTATAGTTCGTTTAAATAGTGGGAGTCGATTTGTGGATTGCCCTTTACCATTGAAAATTAATTTCATGGCTGCCATAAATACTCTCTACAGTGTTATATTAGAATATAACCTGCTATGATACCAATTGTAGGACCGTTGAGCACCTCTATAGACGGGATGAATAGATTTGGTAGCAGAAATAATAACCACCAAAAAATTAACAGATTATAAACTATGGCAGATATAAGCGACAATAAATTAAATGTAGTAATCAAGAGATAGAAGATCAAACTCAATGAACACCGCGATATATACTAATTTTCCTCTGAAAGGACAAATCTAGTTGCGAGTACTCTTCCCCGCTATTCATCTAATATTCACAAGCTAAATGAGAGCTTAACTTCTATTTACAACACCGTGCCTTGGTGACGAGCGCACGACCGACTCCAACAAACTTGAACACAAAAACTGGAACATTTTTTGAAATACGACCTCTTTATAACTTTTTGAACCAAAGAATCTATATCAATCAGAATGTTCCTGGCTTTGGCTAAGACTGGTATAGGTGAGATTTGAAAGCTTTAGAGCGTTGAAAAACACTTAGGAAGAGATAGAGAGAAGAGTGAATGAGTGATTGGAAATGTGAAAATCCTTCTCTATTTATAGTGTTTTTGAGGACCGAACTCGGGCAGAGTTCGGATACTAGGATCTCGTATTCGAACATTGCATGCAGATTTGGAGGGAACAAAATTTCAAAAATCCACTGACCGAACTCGGCCCGAACTTGGTCAGAGTTCTGACCGAATTCTGTTAGGTCAGAATGGGATTTATATGGGCCAAATTGCATATGTTTGGGCTCTTTGGATATGTGGGGTTCTTTTGGGATATATAGGTAGGCTTTTTAGTTTTGTGGACTGAGAAAAACCTAAGCCAGTAATATCACGAACGATCTCACATTCTATATTTCCTAGACTCAATAAAAGTAAAAATACAGAAGAAAATATAAAATGACCCAATCTAGATTCCAATACAATCTTGTCTGGAAGATGATGCGACGTTCTTTATAGATGTAGGATGTAGGCGTAGTACATTCTTCGGTATTGATTTCAGTAACATGTAACATCTGTAGCAGTTCATATATTTTGAGTATCGACTTAAGTTATCATTGATTATAAAAATCAAGTGTGACAATATTAGCCAATAGGCCAACAGATCCGAGGAATGTATCGAGTAAGATCGATGCAAGTGTTAGGTTGGCCCGAAAGAAAATATTTAGTATGTTCGAAGATTCTAAGTAATCGAATCGATGCAACGTACAAGTCTGATTCGATTGAATACTGATTTTAGTTGGTTTTATGCACAGGCTACTCTTTTACGCTGAATTATAAGAGGTCGGCATTTGACCTTATTTGCAATGGTGCCACAAAACCAATAAGGCAAAGGCAATGGACTCGGCCCTTAGAAGGATCCAGACTTAGACTTTCAAAGGCGCGCTCGAAGACTCGCTCGGCCGATGCGATCATCGCTAAGGTGGGTGGCTCCGATGAACCTATCTTTGCTTAGCTTAGACACATAATAATACAAACAATATTGTTAGATCGCTAGGCGATAACCCCCTGCATGCTAATAAAAGAACTCAACGCACCTAGCTAAGGGCATAATCTCATCTTGTATGCTTGTGTAGAACATGGAAATGAACTTGGGAAAATACTTGAATGCTCACACCGCTCTCCACACTCGTGCCAAGGCACAGCTTACGTTTCAAGAACCCTATGTGCTCAAGTATGTATGAAATTTTTGTCACTTAGTAATACAACTTGATGCAAGAAACAATGAATGGTTTACTAAATTCAGGCAGGAAGACTATCAAAATAGTCGTTCCGAGCCGAGAAATGGAAACATGGAAGGGTTTTAGGACCATTGGATCGCCAAGGCAGTTCTCGTACCGAGAGCTGCATAATGAATGAATGAATAAACAAATATAAGAAAAAACAAATGAATGAACGAATGAAGAATTCCTCGGACGATCAGAAGCTGGGTATAGTAGGGATCGAGCCAAAAATAAGTGAAATGAATGAATGAATGACTAAGTGAATAAAAAGAAAGAAAGGCAAGAATGATTAGCGATAGGTATGGTGGGGACATGCAACGGGGCTCGCTACCCGCGCTGCACGGATGTTACCACCAACCTAGTCGATAATCCGTTATGGCTCAGCGAGCCTGGCTTAGAGAGCCGATAAGTTAAAAATAAAAAGAGAATATGAAATTGTCGCGGGTAACTCGTGCACGAGGGGTATCGATATAGGATTCCTCAGGCGATCAGAAGCTGGATGACCAGGGATCGTGTCGGCCTTGGAAGAATCATGGTTTACGGACGACTTGTGCGCGCCTCGGTCACTCAAACGATGTAAGGCTGGTATGCGTAGCCTATCAGGGTGTACCAGCCATCACCGTCTGATAGAAACTACGAATACCATATTGAGGTAGTCCAAATGGCTTGTATTGCCAGCGATCAATGCATATAGATTAAGTGGGCTCGCTGGTAGCAATCCACGTGCAAGTCCTTGCATTGAAACAAGTAATCTGAGTAAGCTGAACAACCGAGTAACTGAATAAAAACTTGAGTATAACACATCTTGAAAACTTGAGTATCTCATTCACCTAAGTCAGAAATACGCCCATGACACTCTTGAATGCTTATGCAAGTCCGTAAATTCATGATGTATAAATGTTGGCTAACTTGGTTTATCTTGGACAGGGAAGATCGTATGGTTGGTATGGTAAGTTGCACATGTTATTCCTATATGACACTTGATATCGGTAACACGAGATAGGTTTTGCAATATATGCCATGAAACTGATCCTAAGGCAAGATTAGAAAGACAATCAACGGATAGTTAGTACACAAAATTAAATTGAACGTGTTTGGTAATGATAGCGAGCGGGTGAGCTAGCCTCCCTACCAGTGCATTCAATATACTAATAACCACCCTGATTGCTTGCAGGGTGTGGGAGAACCTCGTCAGGTGCGAGTCTTCCTTCGAACGTGCTAAGGCACAGACCTAACTCTGGAGCCTTGGAGCGTTGCAGGGAGCTGAAGCACCATATACAGGACATAATGTATCGGAACATCGTCAAGTATCATTTCATATTGTAAGTCGCTTGGCATGCCTTTCTTATTTCAGGAGAGAGAGCTTGAGCGAATTGTAATCTCGGCTTAGCGCCGCTTGTAATATTTCTTGAATATCAATAAAGCGTTTGAAATTGTTTCAACTTGTGTTCATTTACTTTCTGCTATAAATGGGGACACTCTGTGCAACTCTGTGGCCTAGCTTCAATCGGACGTTTCTAGACTTGGCCTTGCACGAGCGCAATCTAGGCTCGTGTGGCATCACGCTCAAGCGAGGACGATTGCTTCTCTTGGAGCGGGGCTTGACACTAAGGGCAAAATCATCACAGGGGTCGGAGTAGTCCTCGTCACTCCTGATGGACTGGTCATCCACCGTGCATATTCTCTCATGGAATCATGCACCATTAATGTTGTTGAGTACAACACTCTCATCATCGGACTCAAAATTGCCAAACAGTGGGGGTTGACTACATTGAAGCCTTTGGCGACTCGAAACTGATAATCAAATAGGTTAGAGGACAATATGAGGTTTGGCACGAAGACCTTGTTCCTTATCATCAGGAGGTAATCGACATCATCTCTACCTTTATAGGATTCTTTATAGAACATGTACCTCGATTGTAAAACTTGAAGGTCGATGCTCTCGCCTGTCTCGCCGCTTCTTTGGCAGCTCTGGTCGAAACCTAGTACTCCATCATAGTGATGCGTCGGGAGATGGTCTTCCCAAAGAATAATCTACACACATGTTTGAGTTAACAGGCAGACACTAATGTGGATGTTCGAGACTGACGATTCCCTTTCATAGACTATACAGTCTACGGGATCCTACATGAAGACCCGAAGGAAGCTACTTCTATCAAGAGATGCTCCCTCCGGTTCTTCTATAACACAGCTACCAAAATGCTATACCATCGTTCATATGACGGACTCCGCCTTCAATGCTTATCCAATGTTGAGGCAAAGGAAGCACGCATGATGGTACGTATGGAGCTTACCAGCCTGGTCTTAAGTTACAGACCGATTGTGTCACATGGGCTATTACTGGCCCAACATGATAGCAAATGCCATTGATTATGCAAAGAAGTGTCAGGTATATCAGTTGCATGCTGACTTCATCCACCAACCTTCTAAGTTCTTATAGCCCACTGCGGACGCCTGGCCGTTTAAAGCTTGGGGAACGGATATCATCGGGCCGATCAGCCCTCCATCCTTCAAAGGACACCAGTTCATCCTCGCCGTCACTGACTACTTTTCTAAATGGGCAGAAGTAGTGCTACTGGCTGAGGTGAAAATCTCGAACGTGATCAGCTTTGTTAAGCATCACGTCATCTACCGCTTTGGATTTCCTCTTAGGATTATCCATGACAATGGCCCTCAATTTGTGAGCCACACATTCTATCGGTTTTGTGACAAATATCGGATACAGAATGTAGCGTCAGCTGCCTACAATCCTGCAGCGAATGGGCTAGCCGAAGCATTCAACAAGACAATTGTCAAGCTGCTCAAGAAATTAAGTTGTATCTTCCAATAAGCGCGACTGGAATGAGATACAAGGTGAATGTCTGTGGGCTTATCGTACCACCATTCGGACACCCACAGGCAACACGCCATTCTCTCTCATCAACGGGAGTAAGGTGGTGCTTCCCTTGGAGATCCAGATTCTGTCTCTACGGGTAGCCATAACCAACCAGCTGACAGACGATGACAGTCAACGCCGTCGGCTACCGGAGTTAGAAGTATTGCACAAGAAGTATTTGCTAGCTCAACAGCATATCGAACTCTATCAAGCTCGAATTTCCGGAGCCTTCAACAAAAAGGTCAAGAAAAGGACATTCCAAGTGGGTGACCTCGTCTTATCAGTTCGAAGACCGATGGTGATTACTCACAAGACTGCTAGAAAGTTCGAAACCAAATAGGAAGGACCATTCGCGGGAAGTGAATTTGTTGTCCATATCCGAAACAATGCTTACTAGAACCCCATGCAATCGAACTATCTGCCGCACATACATCTCCGCCAGCTTCTCCGTAGATAAATCTACCTTAAAAGCAAAAAGTGGGCCGATTTGATCAATCGATCAACAATGACCCAAATCGCATCCTTTCCTCCCGGAGAATACGGAAGTCCAGACACAAAGTCCATGGTGATGTGCTCCCACTTCCACTCGGGAATGGGTAGTGGCTGTAGCAATCCACCTGGTCTCTGCCTCTCGGCTTTCACCTGCTGATACACCAAGCATCTAAAAACGAACTGAGCCACCTCGCGCTTCATGCCGTACCACCAAACATGCAGTCTCAAGTCTTTGTACATCTTGTTGGCACCAGGATACATAGAGTACTGAGAACGTTGCACCTCCTGAAGAACCTCCTCTCGAAGTCCTCCACTCAGCACGCACAATCTGGTACCATGCCTCAACGACCCATCTTCTACGACAGAGAAATCATCCAACAATCCTGTTTGAACCTGCACCCGATGACCCTTAGAGCCTCATCCTCAAATTGTGCTGCTCTGATTTTGTCCATCAGCTCTGACTGCACATGAAGACCCCACATATGCTCCTCAAACCCAGAAAGTATCACCTTTATGCCCAAGCTCTCCAAATCTGCCAGAAGGTGACGATCCATCGTCAAACACATGGCCACCGGATACCTGCTTAAAGCATCTGCAACCACGTTGGCCTTCCTTATATGGTACTGTAAGGATATATCAAAATCCTTTATCAGTTCTAACTATCGCCTCTGTCTCATGTTCATCTCCTTCTGTGTAAACATGTACTTCAAGCTCTTATGGTCAGTAAAAATCTCCACGCGCTCTCCGTACAGATAATGTTTCTACAGCTTCAAGGCAAAAATGACTGCTGCCAACTCCTAATCATGAGTCGGGTAGTTCTTCTCATGCGGGCGTAACTGCCTAGATGCATAAGCAATTACCTTCCAATATTGCTGAAGAACGCATCCCAAATCCTTCCCCGAAGCATCTCTGTAGATCGTGAAACCTCCGGACCCAGATGGCAACGTCAGAATAGGAGCCGACGTCAACCTCTTCTTCAGCTCCTCGAAATCAGCCTGACACTCATCAGTCCAGATGAACTCCACGTCCTTCCTGGTGAGTCTACTCATCGACTCTGTAATTCGAGAGAAGTTCTGCACGAACTTTCGATAGTATCCTGCAAACCCAGAAACCTCCGAATCTCGGCAACTGAACTGGGTGTAGACCAAGACTCTACCGCTGAAATCTTCTTCTGATCTACTGAAATTCCATCACCAGATACAACATGGACTAGAAACTCCACTCGGTCCAAGAAGAACTCGCACTTCGACAGCTTCCCATACAGTTTCTCCTTCCTCAGAGTCTTCAGCACAATCCGCAGATGGTCCTCGTGCTCCTCAGGCGTCTTCGAGTATACCAAGATGTCATCTATGAAGACCACCACGAACTTGTCAAGATATTAATGGAATACATTGTTCATCAAGTTCATGAACACTGTTGGGGCGTTGGTCAACCTAAATGGCACGATGGTGAACTCGTACTGGCCGTACCGACTCCAAAAAGTCGTATTCGGAATGTCATCTCGCTTCACCCTCAACTGATGATACCCAGACCGCAAGTCGATCTTCGAGAACACCCTTGCATCGCTCAACTCATCGAATAAGTCGTCAATCCTCGGTAATGGATACTTGTACTTGATAGTGAGGTTGTTGAGCGCTCTGCAATCGATACACTTGCATACCGTACCATCCTTCTTCGGTACAAACAGAACTGGCGCACTCCAAGGTGAAGAACTGGATCTGATAAAGCCCTTGTTCTGCAGCTCATCGATTTGCCTCTTCAGCTCTACCAACTCGTTGTTGTTGACTCTATAGACGTGCTGTGAAATAGGCTCAGCGCTCGACACCCAATCTATAGAGAACTCAACATCCCTATCCGGCGGTATCCCAGGTAACACCTCGGGTAAAACATCCAAGAACTCTGCTATAAATGGATGTGGCAATTCCTGCCCCGCCAACAAGGCTCCACAGAATCCATCTCCCGGTTTTGCTTCTCCCCTAGCAAACTCAAACTCTGGCTCTCTTGGCGGTCTAAACAAAACTCTACCTCCTCTACAATCTATACTAGCATGGTACCTGCTCAACAAATCCATACCGAGTAGCACATCGTAGCTCAAAAATGACATTACGAGCAAGCACGCACTCAGTTCCCGGCCTCCCAGTGTAACACTTCGCCCCTTGTAAATATTATTAACCAGGATAATACCTCCTCCGGTCATAATCTTGCAAGTCCTACCACGATACTCATCAATAATATTGTGTCTAAGAGAAAAAAATAGACACAAAACTGTGTATAACAACAGAATAAAATAAGGCTAATGCAAAAAAGGAATCGAGTAGAACAGAACCTGCCACAACATCTGCCACCGACTCAGTCACCTCGGTTGCTAGAGCAAACGCTCTACCCTGAACACCCTGCTACTGGTGGTACTGGGTAAACCACTGCTGCTGAGTCGAAAGTGGACCCCTCTGCTGTGCTGTAGGTGCCCCCGCTGGTGCCCCCTGAGCTGCCACTGCTCCACGGGCTACCCTACGAGGGTTCGCAGGACAATCTTTCAACTGATGTCCGATGTCACCGCAATAGAGGCACATACCCAGCCTCTTCCGGCAGACCTCCCAGATATGACCAGGCTTCTTGCAGAAGTTGCATGAAGCGCCATTCTGTACCTGCCTCTACTGGTGGTGTTGCACCTGCTGAACCGGTACCCTGGCCTGAACCTGCGGCTGGTGATGCTAAAAAGAACGATGCTGAAGATGAGGGCGTTTAGCAGCCCCCGCGCTGCGAGTAGCCCCCGAGAAAAGATTGCGATCCTTCTTGGGCTTCAAGCCCCACTCCCGCTCTACCTTGCGGGCCTCCGCATAGATCTCGGTGTAAGTCGCATAAAAAGAGGGGATAAGGATCTTGATATCCCAGATCAATCCCTCTCTGAAATAGCTCGCTCTGATCTCCGGGTCGCGAACCATGTACTCTGCATATCGGCTCAGACGGCCAAACTTTGCGGCGTACTCCTCAATAGACAAGCTGCCCTACTGCAGATTCTGAAACTTCCTCACCAAGTCAATCTTGTCTGTAGGAAAGAAGAACTTCTCCTTAAAGAGAAGCTTGAACTCGGCCCAGGAATGGCCCTCCCCAGTAAGGGCTGGCTCGTTCCTCAACCAGGTACGAGCAATGTCCAACAACTGTAAACCCACCGCCTCGACCTTCAGGTCGTCTGCTAGGCGGGAGGCCCTCATCTGCCGATCGATGTCCTCGAGCCAGTCATCAACATAAACCACGCCCTCAACCCGCTAAAATCACTAGGCCCTAGCTTCTTGAGGTCCTGAATGTTGCCCGGCCTCGGATGCGCTCCCTGATGTGGAGCCCTCTGCTCCACGGCTGCTAAAGCCAACTAATGGGCATATTCCATGCCCTGATGCATCACGTCGGTCTACCTCTGCTGTGCCTTAGATTGGCCTCTCCGAGTCTCAGCATCTGCTGGAAGAAAGCAAGTATTTGTCCCATGTCTGTAGGCAGAGGAGGCAGAGGAGGAAGAACATCTGTAACTGACGGAGGAGTCCACTGTGCAGGAGGAGGAAGAGTGCCCACGTCAATAGATGGTACTGTGGCAGGAATAGTCATAGTAACCTCCGGGACAGTCCTCGGAACTGGTGGAGGAGCGCCCCTAAAAGCTGCTACCGACGCTCCGACAGCGACAGAAGTGACTGGATCAGGTCCACGATATATAGCAGACCTCTCCATATCTGCGACCTCAGGATGCTGTGATCTTGTCTACACCATCCTGAAGATAGATTAAAAGAAAAAAAAATCAATATAGCACAAGAAAGATTATATCAAGGAGGACGGTTAGAATGCAAGAATTAATATCATAAAGGACAATTAAAAGATCAGCAAGTAGAAGTTTTCCTATTTTGTGATTGAGTAAACTTAGCATATAGCCTATCCTAGATATGTACCACAGGCTCGTAACAGCACTCTAAGTCGAGCGCCACTACGATATTGCACTAGTTGCGACTTCTGACCTGCATGAGCCACCACTAAAAATGTGTCACGACCCGCCCCTTAGGTAGGGGCACAAGTTGGTAACAGCGCCCAGCCTACTCTGTAAAAACGACGTAGAACACTGTAGGTCTGCTAGCTAACAAACAGTATATAATAACCTGTCATCTCTGTACGGAGGATATAATGTGAAATACTAATAATCTCAATCACAATCTAGTAGGAAGAATCATGGCACAAAATCAAGATAGATATAAACCACAAAGTGCAATATCCAGCTCAATAGAGAGAAGAGACACAAAAAGTAATATAGTTATACAAATTCCAATATCATAAACATAAGTAGCAAGCTGGAGACAAGGTCCAGTCCAAAATCTACTCAATCTAAACTATAGCTAGAGGCTCGTCGGGCGGTGCTAAGCCCTGCTGAACCAAGGTCTCCAAGTCTATGCCCACTACGTCATTCGGACCGTAGTAGGTACAACAATCCTCCCCACCGTCATCTATAATATTTTGTCAACATATCCAGTCAAAATGGAATGAGCACAATCAACTAACAACAGTTCACAAGATAGGATAAAAGCTACAAGACTGTAAATAGAGAGTATATACAAGAGTAATGGAAATGTACATATAAGTATCATGGCAAGGTAAGCTGTAAACTAGAGCTAGAACAAGGCAAGTGAAACTGATCATGGCATGTACAAGAATCAAGAATCATCTATCTAAGTGTGTGAGTACTAGCTTCGATATGTGGCCGGCTTGGGTCTGAACAAGGTCTAATGATCTAGCCAATCATACATGGAGTGTATAATTGGAATTCACAAGGTCTAGAAGAATAAACAAGGCTGACCACACATCTACGCTAATACTCTATGCCCCTGACTGGTAGAGTAGATCCAAACAAGACACGTCACGACACGGAATTCTACGAGAAGGGAGCAAGTCTCCTCGAGAATCGGTGTCCATATACTGCACAAGAACTACAACGGGCTTGCACAATATATACCAAGATAACAAGGAATAACATCTCATGTCGGGATCCATGAATACCAATCCGTGTGACCAATGTGTCAAGAACAAGTATATCTACACTAAGTACATGAATTATAATAATTATCGTAAATTAGAAAAATTATCAGAGAATGTACTCGCCTGTAATGTGATAGAAAATGTCAACCGAGTCTAATACAGTGCCTCGAGGACCTAAAGATGGAATGTTGTATCAATATAATGTTTTTGGAAGTAAAAGCAAGTCATACTAAGTCAATCTAGGTCAATCAAGGTCAAGGCAAGTCAAACCAAGTCAATCTAAGTCAAAATAAGTCAAACTAAGTCACATTAGGTCAAAACAAGTCAAACTAAGTCATATTAAGTCATACTAGGTCATAACAAGTCAAACCAAGTCAAACTAGGTCAAGAGTTGACTTATAGTTGACTTTTAGTCAACTGGTCAACTATGGTCAACTCTAGGTCAACTCTAGGTCAACCAAGGCTAATGTTGACTAACTCTTGACTTTTGGTCAACTGGTCAACTCTGGTCAAGTTTTGGGCATTTCTAGGCAAAGTGTTGACTTTTGGTTGACTTTGGATCAAAACAGTTAACCGTAGTCAACCGGGGTCAAAACTAGTCTAAACATCCTATTCCCAAACATTACCAACCAAGACATCCAAAATCTAACTGTAGAAGCATGGAAAATACTAAAGGAAATGATTCATGCGGCCAGGAAAGACCCATGCGGTTCAGAGAACTCATGCGGCTCAAGGAATCATGCGGCATAAGGAGCTATGCGGCCCAAGGCATTTCATGCGGCTCAGAGGACACGTGGCATGATAGTGCTCCCCTCCGACCCATGCTGCATTAATTGCTACGACGGCTGACCCTTCTGAAAAGTTGACAGCCCTGACACAAAAGCAGGTAATTATGACTCTGTCATAATGATGAATCTCTAGGGAAGAGGAAAGAAATCTCTGACACAAATTCCCTGAGAGCCACAAAATTGCCACGTAGCCTTGCCACGTGGGCATTCGTATGCGGCTCGCTTCTCATGCGGCTCAGAATAAATCCGATGCGGCTCAGACTATAGAAGCCTCATGCGGCTCGAACAAAGGACCTCCTATGCGGCTCAGAGTGAATCCATCCTATGCGGCTCAGACCATGAAAGCCTCATGCGGCTCGAGCGAAGACTTCTCATGCAGTTCAAGAGGATCATGTCTATGCGGCCTAGGCGGATATATACCTATGCGGCCCACAAGGATTATTCCTCTGTGGTTAGAGGACTCAAGTGAGGACCACTGTCCACGCAGCCCTGACATGTGGGCTTAACCATATGCGGCTCATATTCATATGCGGCTCACATACATATGCGGCTCACTAGTCATGCGGTCCAGATCCCCCCAGCAGCTCCTAGGACACGTGTCCTAAGCCGATTAAATTCCTCGGATTTGCTGCCATTAAAGATTGGGTCAAATCCCAATAAATCTGGGATACGTGGCAGAAGAATAGATCTAATTTATTCGCAGATATCAGAAGATCAGTATAAGGAAGATTTATTCCAATCAGCATTAATTGCTCATGGGATTTGGTATAATCTACACCTAATGGCCCAGATTCATCATAATCAAGATGAATGGCCTAGATTGACCAATCCACAGGCCGCCGCCATCTCCGAGAGCTAATCATTGGCTACCCTAATGATCACATCCCATTATTATAAATAGCAAGGTGCCATTCCCTTGTAAAAATATACAAGATCGAAGAGAAAAAGATATACAATTTCAGAGAGAAAAATACGCATATACAGAGAGACTCCCCAATAGTCAGAGAAAAGAATACACAGAGAGAGAGAGAGAGAAGCCTGAAGAGCAACAGAGGAGCAAGAAGTGCATTTCTTCGTCAACGCCAACCATCTTTTCACAAGGAGCCAAGACTGCATACCGATCGTCCAAGGAGTAAGGCAGGGCTGCCGTCGCCATCTCGAGCCTCTATCGTCACCCCCCAGAATCTAAAATAAACAATTATACTTAGACTGCTGTACCTAGGTTTTCGTCCCTAGGCTTTCTTTGTACAAGCGAGTTTGTAACGTGAAGTAAAAGTCCGGTCCTCCGATAATTGTTCTGTTCTTTTATATTTCATGGCAAACACGATGGCGACTCTGCTGGGGACTAACTTCTCCGCGGCTGAGGAGTTGGTGACGCAATCGGATGCAGCCAATCTTGGCTCCACTCAACAAAAGATGGTCGCCCGGTTCGACCAACAGGCGTTCGAAGAGATGCTCTCCGACAAAAGCACTGGCCCGGTCCAGAAGCGAGCCCGCACAAAGAAGGCCCGTAAGGAGTGGAGACCCCGATCCTTCGTTCCTGCTGAAGGTCTTGCAGAGACACCCTCTCTTGTTCAAGACGGCAAGCAAGATTCTCCTGCGGCCCTGCTTCAGATCGTAGACAACTCTGCTGTCCCCAAGTCCGGCAGAAGAAAACACTATGATGCTGGACTTGCAGGGGCAAAGAGGAACTCTATGAGATCTGAGCCGCATAAGGTTAGCAGCCGCAGGGAGAAAGCTCATACGGCTACATCCTTCGGCCATAGGGAGAAAGCTCATGCGGCTACATCCTCCAGCCGCATGAAGAAAACTCATGCGGCCATACCTGTCAGCCGCATAGCTTATGCGGCTACAGTTGCCAATCACACGAATGAAACTCATGCGGCTGTAGGAGTCAATCGTTTGCAGAAAACCCATGCGGCCACAATTGCCAACCGCATGCGGCCAGCCTGTACGGTCGTGACTCCTAGCCGCACAAAAACAATTCGTCCGACGGCAGAAGACAACCGCATGCAGACAGCCTGTACGGTACCCAACTCTAGCCGCATAGCGTCCGTTTCACGCTTCTCTCGATCAGTCTTCGACCGTCTCTCATGCGGTCCCGACCCTGATGATTCTCTAGATGATAAGCCAGACTCTGTGGTACCCAACTTGGGCTTCTCCTATTACGCACCCACAAGTGCTAAAAGGAGGAAGTCTAGGGCAGCGCGGGCTCATCAAGCCCAGTCAGCTGTTCCAACCTCTGACTATCGGGGCATCCCGTTGACTATCACACGGGCCTCGGATGGGAAGTTGTATACAACCGCTCGAGTCCAGCCCCCGGCGGCAAACAGACAGAGTGGTTCCTCTGACCTGCGGGAGGTGATCCTCCACAAACGCAAGGAAAGAGAAGGAGCGTCGGCATGCAGAGAGTCCTCGGTTGGACATCGCTGCACCCAAATCATCGTCAATTGCTGCTGCAACAACGCGGCAGTGACGGAAGATCGGCCGTCCGTCTTCCACAGGCTACAGCACCCGAACTCAGAAGATGAGGCACCTCCTGTTGTCTCCTGCAATTCCGCTCAGAAGGTTCCCGCCGAAGGGAGAAGGAAAAAGACAAGCATCTCCAGTCCCAAGATATCAACCACCACAGCTAAGAAACTTTCTTCTAAATGATTGTCCTCTACCGGTGTATTCCAACACAACCGTTCAAAGATGAAATCTACCGCGATGGGAAATTCATCATCCACATCGCTCGGGGTTGTGGGAACTGGGGGTGGCACTCCTCCGAACATCCGCAACAATCCGATGTTTCAAGGAGCCGAGCCCGGACAAACAACTCTCCCATCAGGTACAACAGACGCTGATGTCCCCGAGGACATCCGTAACTCTCAAGACGAAGCAAGCTCTGAAGCTGGGGATACCGTTCCCTCCGAGTTCGAGCCCGAAGAGAACATTCCCACCTATCCCGATGACTTCTCGCTGCATGGGTACGACTCGGAGGGCGCATCCTCCACCGTTCCTTCCATCACTCCTCATGTAAGGACGGTTTTCATGACGGACAGCAATCAAGGTAGTTCCAATGATCGCCAGCGCATCGACAATCTCGAAGCCATAGTACTTGCTCTAGTCAAGTCTGTAGACGAAATTAAAGCGGCCCTGCCAACTCTACAAGGAGGAACGCCCGGTCAAACAAGCACGGGCCCTGCGATCAATATGGAGTCGAACTCAGCGGCACCAAACCCGGGCAATAGTCCTCCCGAAATAGCAGCCCCTACCGCGACAGATGAGACCCGAGAAGTAAGGAGGGAGGTCCAGGAGCTCCGAGCCATGTTCCATGCCCGAGAAATCGCTAAAGATCTCAGAATACGGCAACCATACCCTGCTGAATGGAGGGATGTTCCATTCCCACCAAGATATAAGCCGTTCAATATCAACCCGTATGATGGCAAAACCTCAGCAAGTCGGTACATCACTTACTTCGAGGTCACCACCGACCATCTGCCCCATGATGATGCGATCCTCACACGGTTATTCATCGGGGCATTGGAAGGAGTCGTCTTCGATTGGTACCGCAATCTACCGGACAACTGCATCCACTCCTTCGCCGGCTTCAAGCGCCTGTTCATGGAACGATTCTACGAAATGGGATAGGACATCACTATGTCCACTCTCATGGACGTCGTCCAAGGAGAGAAGGAGTTGACAAGGAACTACATCGAGCGGTTCCGCCAGACCGCCATGAAGCTGCCTTCCGGAAATCCAGATTCCTCTTTGATTGAAATTTGCCAAAAGAGACTGCTTCCAACTATCAGTCTCTGGATGGGCGAAAGTCAATTCAAAGATTGGAAGGCGTTCATCATCAGCGCCACAAGTGCCGAAGAACGAATGAAGAAGGCTCGCCAACTGGGATTGCACATCTCAGAAGGAGAAAACAAGGGCAAGCGTCCCAACAACGATAATGGGGGTAACCCCTCCAACAATCGGGACAGCAAGGGAAAGCAGGCCATGGTGGCCGACACGGCCCAGAAGCCCGAGTCACAACCAGCAGACAAACAATGGCCTCAGATCACTTACTCTTTCGAAGACGGCCACGTCAAGCCTATCTTGGACATGCTCATACAAGGAGATAGAATTCAGCTTCCTCCACCAAGGCGGGAGCCTCGGCCGGCTGATTTGGAGAACCCAAAGTTCTGCCATTACCACCGTTATGTACACCACGCTACACACGACTGCTACCAACTAAAATGGTACATCCAAAGCCTCATCGATTCGAACGCTCTGGCCATCGACTTCGAAGAGGTAACCGTAGCAGCCAATAAGGTGTCCGTACAATTCGACAACTTCCCTCCGACGGAGACTCAAGACGGGGTGATCCCCGTCCCTCTGGCGACAATGGAAATTACCAATCTTCCACCTCCCCGAGATCAGGCTGCTGGTCTGGTACCTCTCACCACCTCACGAGGGGAGATCATATGGGTCCATCCAGACTTGGTGTCAGAAGTAACTCGGCCCACACCATCTCCCACCAACAGAAAGAAGAGTGGAAAAATCAGGACCTGCCACACAATCTCAGCAGACAACGAGGAAGCTGCAGCCGTCGTCACGCGGTCCGGAGCGTAATCCTAACCTGTGGTTGACAGCCCAGCTGAAAATCATCAACCTACTACAACTGATGCTCCGGGACCGGCTCAGCCTTCGACGACCGACAAGCCTAGGCCGAAGGAGACTCGCTTCGACAAATCCCTCCGAAAGGACGCAGCCCAAGGGCTAGAGAGGCCCAACAACTTTGATATCTTAGCACAATTGGCTAACTCTCCGGCCAAATTGTCACTATACGAACTCCTAAGGCTCTCCAAGGACGTTCGTATTGCATTAAGCGAAGCACTCCAAAATGCCGATGCTTATCTGGCTCAATCCAACCTCACCGGGGAGGACTCACCCGTGGATCTCCAAGACAGCGCCTGCACGGGAGCAATGCCCAACATCGTCTTCACTCCGCAGGACATGCTCATCAAAACCAACCTACATGATCGCCCGCTATACTACACGGGATACATCGGCGACGTGAAGGTGGATCGGATGCACATTGATCTTGGCTCTTCCATAAGCATCATCCTGAAGGGTCTGCTACATCATCTCCGTATCCCAATGCATCGCCTGACACCTACAAGCACCGCCATCAGCGGTTTCAATTCGGGCAGGAGCTACCCTATTGGGAAGATTCGTCTGAAGTGTCAAATTGGCGACCTCCAATCCGAAGTCACTTGCTACGTCATAGATGCAGACACTTCTTATAACATCCTCTTGGGGAGCCCATGGATACACGATTATATGATCGTGCCTTCCACGCTACACCAGTGCTTCAAATACGTCGATAAACACGGCTTCGTGAAGACAGAATTTGCTGATATCGATCCCTTCAAAGGGGTAGAATCTTACTACTCGGACTCCTGCTTATACGAAAAGTCGAAGAGGCACCTTGATGAAGGAGACGCACAAACTCATACCGAAACAGCCACGGGATCAGAAGGATCCCTGACGATCCACCTCCAAGCTCGCAAACCGGGCAAGTCTGCACCCCTTACCGCCACTCTGCGGAAGGACGCAATCAGCCTCTCAGCACAGGAGGAGCAAATGATAATCCGGCTGCCAAGGTTCGGCCAAGTGCCGAGACCCACAACTGAGCCACTGACAATCAGGCTACCAAGAGTCAGCCAACCACAAGCAGGGAAGCTCAACCCCTCGGATAGGCCCATGACGATACGCCTTCCCAGGAAGGGTCGTCACCCCGATGCAAGGTCTGACACTTCTAGCGAACCAGCCACTCCTCGCCCCACATCAAACGCCAAACTAGGGGTCGCTAGTCTGCCAACAACTCCACGCTCTGCTCCATCAACCGAACCACTGACAATCAAGCTTCCCAGGTCGTCCTCTCAATCTTCGTTCACACAGGGGGTAGCCGAAGAGGAACCGGAGCTAGCCAAGTATGTGGCTGCCCACACTGATGTCCCCTCCGCTGATGATGTAATCCCCCTAGAAAAGATACCTTACTTCATCAATAAACGGTTATCTTTGAACTACACCGAGCTCAATAAGCTATGTACAATGTATGCTATGGAACACGGTATAGGCGCTCACCTACACACACAGGTGACAAATGTGTACACCGCGATCCAGCTTACTCCAGTAGAAGACGCTTACGGAATATTCGAGGGAGGAGATCATTCGATCATCTTCGGCCGGACGAACAACCCACATCCCCTCACCATAGAAGAAGTCGACCTCGGGTCAGATGCCGGAAGACTGCCTCTGTATCTCTATAGCCCTCAATCCAAATATCTCATGCAGAAACAGGGGTATAATCTGGAGACAACACCAGGATTGAACTACGGCACTGTGCGACGATTACCTTTGAAGTCGCCAGCCCCGGCGGGCAAACCACGGAACTACTATAACAAAACTCGATGTGGGTTAGGGTATGTAACGCCTACTACGACCCCTGAAAGTTCAGATGAAGAATGCGACTGGCAATCACATTCAACCGGATCACCAACTTCCGACTCAGATACCAGCATCGGAGATGTATTCAGACAAGTCATGTCAGTCAACATGGCATTCGCCGACGCTTACGAGGAAGACGAAGACATCCCCGAAATCCTCGAGCTAGAGCCATGGGCCCAATAATTGGACGCACAATGGGAAAAGCGGTTCGAACTGAGAGAACCTCCTACTGAAGATGAGGTCATACAAGTGGATCTCGGCAGCGAATCTTCTTCAAAACCGATTTTTATCAGTAAAAGCCTAACTGACGAAGAACGGGAGTCGCTGTTAGAACTTGTCAGAGAGTACATTGATGTGTTCGCCTGGAGCTATGAAGACATGCCAGGGTTAAATCCTGACATCGCTCTTCACAAACTCAACATACGGCCGGATGCAAAGCCAGTCAAGCAGCAATAGCGACGCTTCCGCCCGGGCATCATGGACGCGATCGAAGCCAAGGTCAACAAACTGATAGCCAGCGGCTTCATTCGTGAAGAGCAACATCCAGACTGGGTCGCCAACATAGTACCCGTCCTCAAGAAGAATGGGAAGATTCGAATCTGCATCGACTTCCGCAACCTGAACGAGGCGTGCCACAAAGATGAATTCCCCCTTCCTATCACAGACATCATGATCGACAATACTTGCGGCTTCGAACGCATGTCATTTATGGATGGCTTCTCGGGGTACAATCAAATCAAAATGTCTCCTGACGACGAAAAGCATACATCATTCCGAACACCGATCGGCACGTACTGCTACACAGTCATGCCTTTCGGCTTAAAGAATGCTGGCGCCACATATCAAAGAGCCATGAGCATCATCTTTAGAGACCACTTACACAAGACGGTGGAGTGCTACGTTGACGATATAGCCGTTAAAAGCCGTAGCAAGGGAGACCATCTGCAGGATCTAAGGACGGTATTCGATCTAATGCGAACGCACAATTTGAAGATGAACCCCACGAAGTCCTTTCTGGGTGTATCCAGCGGGAAGTTCTTAGGCTTCATCATCACTGCAAAGGGTATCCATGTAGATCCTGAGAAGACGAAAGCAATCATGGAGATGGGTCCCCCGAGAAATCTCCGCGAACTCAGAGGCCTTTAAGGAAGGCTAGCTTACATCAGAAGGTTCATTTCCAACCTCTCCGGGCGATGCCGACCATTCACGCACCTCATGAAGAAAGGAGTCTCATTCGTATGGGATGAGGAATGCCAGCGTGCTTTCGACAGCATCAAAGAATATTTGTCAAATCCTCCGGTCTTAGTAGCCCCAGTCCCTGGAAAACCATTCCTGCTCTATGTACGAGCAATGGAACACTCCTTCGGTGCCCTGTTGGCACAAAACAACGATGCAGGCCACGAACAAGCCATATACTACCTCAGCCGAATGATGGTTGGACCCGAGCACCGATACACCGCTGTAGAGAAGGAATGCCTCGCCTTGGTGTTCGCCATTCAGAAAATACGACACTATGTCACCGGACAAATGATACATGTGATCTCACGGGTCAACCCTCTCAGAGTCCTCATGACTAAACCAGGGGCACTCAGCTCTTGCCTCGCTACATGGGCAATATTGCTGTCCCCTTATCATATGATCTTCGACCCACAAAAGGCAGTCAAAGGTGAAGCCCTGGCAGACTTCTTAGCAGCCCATCCGGGCTCGGAGTCCTCCAGGATATACGAAGAGATTCCAGACGAGGTCGCCGACTCGCATACAACCTCTCACGAGGCTATATGGCGAATGTTCTTTGACGGTGCTTCCAGGACCGGACCTAAAGGCAATATAGTCGTCGGAGTCGGGGTAGTGCTGGTCTCCCCTTCCGGATTGGTGATCAACCGTGCCTATTCCCTCACAGAACCCTGCTCTATAATGTGGCCGAGTATAACGCTCTGGTCATTGGCCTCCAACTTGCAAGAGAACTGGGGGTAGAATACCTTGAAGCATACGGCGATTCCTAACTAATCGTCAATCAGATCCGGGGTTCGTACGAAGTTCGCCACGAAGACATGATCCCTTATCACCAAATAGCGATCGATATCATCTCGTCATTTGAGGGGTTCTTCATCGAGCACGTCCCCAGACTCCGAAATATTAAAGCCGATGCCCTAGCTGGTCTTGCCGCTTCCCTAGCAGTTCCGAATTATGATCGCCAATCAGTGGAAGTGATAGGCCATGAACTGGTCTGTCCCAAAAACAATGTGCAATTTGTGGCAAGTTACTCCACACAGACAATCGATGACGCCCCGGATTGGAGACAACCATTCATCGACTTCGTCGTCTACGACATCCTGCCCGAGAATCCAAAGGAAGCTACTTCCATCAGAAGGCGTTCTCTCAGATTCTTCTATGATATAGAGACGAAATGCTGTATCGCCGCTCCTACGATGGATTATTAATTCGGTGTCTGTCGAACGCAGAAGCCAAAGAAGCAGTACGAGAAGCTCATGACGGTGTTTGCGAGGCCCACCAGCCTGGCCCAAAATTATAAGACCGCCTTCGACGAATGGGCTACTATTGGCCCACGATGGTGGCAGATGCGATAGAATACGCTAGAAAATGTAAGGCCTGCCAAGTCCACGCGGACTTCATTCACCAACCATCCGAATTTCTACATCCGACGGTGGCATCCTGGCCATTCGAAGGATGGGGAATGGATATCATTGGTCCAATCACCCTACCTTCCTCTAGAGGACATCGTTTCATACCTGCGATCACTGATTACTTCTCCAAATGGGCGGAAGCTGTCCCACTCGCAGAAGTCAAGACTTCAAACGTGATCAGCTTCCTTAAGCATCACGTCATCTACCGCTTTGGACTGCCCCGAAGAATCATCCATGATAATGGTCCGCAGTTTGCAAGCCACGTATTCTATCGGTTTTGCGATAAACACCGTATTCAGAATATCACTTCGACGCCGTACAACCCGGCGGCAAACGGGTTAGCAGAGGCGTTCAATAAAACAATCATCAAACTCCTCAAGAAGTTCGTCTCCTCCAACAAGCGCGACTGGAACGAGAAACTCGGCGAATGCTTATGGGCTTATCGTACCACAATTCGAACAGCCACCGGGAATACGCCATTCTTCCTAGTGTACGGGAGTGAGGCAGTTCTCCCATTAGAGACTCAAATACCCTCACTCCGCGTCGCCCTCACTTATCAATTGACAACGGATGATAACTACCGACGTCGACTGCAAGAATTAGAGGCCTTAGATAAAAAATGCCTCCTAGCTCAGCAAAGGATCAAGCTATACCAAGCACGCATCTCAGGAGCCTTCAACAAGAAGGTCAAAATCAGAACATTCCAAGTGGGTGATCTTGTTCTGGCAGTCCGAAGGCCGATGGTCATGACTCACAAGACCGTCGGCAAGTTCCAGCCAAAATGGGAAGGTCCATTTGTCATCGAGGCCGTGTTCTACAACGGTGCTTACCGCCTCGCCAAGCAGAATGGGGACTTGCTCATGTTGCTCGTCAACGGCAAGT
Organism: Iris pallida; assembly: GCA_029216955.1. NCBI lineage: Eukaryota > Viridiplantae > Streptophyta > Magnoliopsida > Asparagales > Iridaceae > Iris > Iris pallida. The sequence goes on from JANAVB010021999.1 coordinate 34,904,818, forward strand.
TCCTGAAGAAATACTATGTTTAAACAATATTCTCCAGATCCGCGAGTCACGTACCCGCTGGTACCACTGAACTCGCTCCATAAATTTCCAGATTATTGAGTCATGTATCCGCTGATACCACTGAACTCACCCTCATAGTTTGCCAGATCATTGAGTCACGTACCCGCTGGTACCGCTGAACTCACACTCACCATTCTCCAGATTCCCGAGTCACGTACCTGCTGGTATCGCTGAGCTCGCACCCACAATATTCCAGATTTTCGAGTCACGTACCCACTGGTACCGCTGAACTCACACTCACCATTCTTCAGATTCCCGAGTCACGTACCCGCTGGTACCGCTGAGCTCGTACCCACAATATTCTAGATTTTCGAGTCATGTACCCGCATGTACCGCTGAACTCATGCCCTTCTTCCACAAAGATATCCCAAATTTCCAAGTCATGTACCTGCTGGTACCTCTGAACTTACACTTTGATTCCAACATTCATGGATTGTCGAGTTATGTGCCCATCGGTACCCCTGAACTTACATCCCGGTCACTCTTTTGAAAGAAAGTCATGTATAATCATACCGTTGAACTTTCTTCCTACAAGAGATCCTCCCTCATGATCTAATACCTGCACTCCCAGTGCACAACAAAGGTAACGGGTCCACAAATTTCCAAGACGGCCATGTCCTCATTACCTCTGAGCCGTTCCACCTCCGCCAAAAAACAAATCACCCCCTACATAGAACTTCCATGTCCTCATTACCTCTGAGTTGTTCTATGTGCCCTCCTTCATTGAGCCCACTCCTGTCATGTCCTCATTACCTCTGAATGGGAAGGCTCCGTCGAAGACATGATCCCTTATTACCTCTGAGTAAGTATGATGACCCCCTTTCGACCTATTATCTGTACCCACAACCGGAGTACGCCAAGGGTAATAGGTCCACAAATGTCCTCTGCTGACCATCAATATCCTCCGTCGAGTTCACTCCTGCCATATTCTTATTACCTCTGAGTAGGAAGACTCTACATTTAAAAAACCTTCCCACTTGCCATGTCCTCGTCACCTCTGAGCAAGTATATCGGTTCCCCTTCATCCTATTATCCGTGCCCTAAACCAGGGTACGCCAAGGATAATAGGCCCACAAAATACCCTCAGCTAAATTTCTCAGCACAAATCTATCACCCCATCAAGCCCCAGGAGCCCAGCTGCTCTACGGCATTCCTTTTTCTCAATACCAAGAGCACCCATGACCACTTCGCTATGGCTGCTTCAGGTACCCTGATCAAAACTTGTTACCTCTACCTAAAACCAAGATATGCCATGGGTAACAGGTCCATAAATATATCCCCTATACGGGGGTAAACATCACCACAATATCACAAGCGCAGCAAGCAATACAAATGAAGGGTAGAATTGAAAGTACTCTTTATTTGAAGGAAGAAAAAGCATTACATATTTTCGGGATCATGTCCCCTTCAGAAGGAAAGAAAACAGAAACAAAACAAGAAGAAAAAGCCGACTACACTTCAGCATCACTCAATTCTAGGAGACGATTTCTTACTGAGGTGGTCCTCTGTTCAATCCGTTGCCGAGCACGACGCTCGGCCTCCTGGAATAAACGCTCCTCATTGTCCAAGCCCAAGAACGCTTGACAGTCATCTTCCAATTTCTTCAAGGTAGCCTCCAGGTCAGTCGAAGCTTGAGTAACCCTGTCAGCCTCCTGAACAATCAGTCCCCTGTCATTGCGGGTAGTCTCGAGTTCAGACTCCAAGAAATCCAACTTCTTCTGAAGCGCAAGGATCTGCTCCCGTGTCTCAGTAATCTCACGAGAGACAGACTCCTCCCGAGCCACAACGTTTTCAGTCGCATAACTCAGTTGATCGTACCGATCAGCTAAGTCACTGAGATCCTTCAGCGCGCTCGGTTTGGTCTTATCTCGAGCCGCTCTGGTCCTCTCTATAACAGCAATAAGGGAATTCCGCTCCTCGTTTATAACAGCAGGCAGATCAGCCTGCCGCAATACTCGAAGCTCGGACAACAACTGATCAACCTCCAGGAATTTCGCCTCCAAAAGCGAAGCCATCCCTGCATCATCAGGAAGATCCCTAAGGATGTTTATTTGACCATGGGCACATTTTCGGGCCAAGGTAAAAGAGGTCCCTCTGTCTACAGCGGCCTCAATTCCCCTCTTCAAATGACGATAAAAACTGGCAACCACGTCCTGTAACGCATCACTCAGAACTTCAGCAGAGGAGGGCGTCAGGGGAAGCCGGAGCGGCAACGTCGGAGGAGTAACGCTAGAGTTCTCCACCGGGGGAACGGAGTCCGAGAAGAACGATGCATGAATAGCGACCAACTCGTCTTCCGCCGTCCGGAGAGCTTGGATGCTCGGCAGGGAAGAAAGGTCGACTCTCGAAGCTATCGGAACAGAGGATGACGCAAGGACCATCGTCCCCTGCCCCGACTGCCCCGAGAATTGGCCCGTAAAACTCGGGCCCTCAGAAGCCCCTCAAGACGAGTCGGGCAGTGAGGAGGTACACCTCTTTCCACCGATGCCCCTTCGGTTGGGGTTGTCTCAGCGACGTCCGTCCTCGACACTGGAGGGACAGGACCTGAATGTCCAGAATAACAATCAATCGACGTAACCCGAAGGACATGATGATAGAGTAGATAGGCTTCCTCACGGGTTAAGATTCGGCTAATCTTACCAGGGGAGGGGCATAAAGGCCGCGGCTCATCCACGACTGGCGTAGTCCCCTCACCAGCGATCCCCGAGTTAAACTCAGTCACATCCCCTGCCCCCGTCACCTTGAAGGAGGATACAGATTGATCTGCGTTCTCTTGAATAGGAGCAGGCTCATGGGAGTCTCCGTCATTCGGGGTCACCGCCTCGACATCCTAAAACTCTTCTTCTTCTCCCGACACCTAAAAGAGGGGACGAAGATAGTCAGGATCGAAACTCAAAGAAAAGGAGGGAGAAGGGATCAAGAGCAGTTTTGTTACCTCTAATGCAGGGTCGACCTCTTCGCCACCCTCTTTTATGGCTAGCGGACGGTTCCTAGTCGCAACCAGCTTCCGAGATCGAGAAACACTGCCTATAGGAGAAACTTGCCTGATACGCTTCGGAATAGGACCAGGCGCAACAAGAGACTGATCCCTCAGCACCTCATCTGACAAAACATGCGACTGACCTACCTCTGCGCCTACCACTGGAAGGATAGAGTCATCTTCATCACACTGGTTGCCTTCGCCACCCTCAGCAGCGAAACCCAAATCTGGCACTTCGGCTCTAACCTTTCTTTTCTTGGCTCCTTGAGAGCCTTCCTCCAGACCGGTGCCGACAATAAAATTGGTACCCGGGTTAAAACCAACTGGGGGCTTGTTCGCCATGACATGATACAGAGCTGCCATGTACAAGATCTCCACTGACTCCTTAATGGCAGGGACCGAGAAAATGGTGCGGGTGTGGAACGAATCATAATATTGCCAATCTCTGATACCATCAAGAAGACTACCCTCATAACCCAAGCAAGGACTGGGGCTGTCCAGACAAAGTTGGCTGTATCCAAACTGTCGGGCAAACCTGCTAGGGAGATAAGACTCCAGAAAGACAGCATTGCGGTTACGGTACACTAGATGCGCGGGACGGATGTTACGCAACCATAAGAGCATCTGGCCATCCAGAAGCTGAGGGGGGCGATATCGTCAATATGTACAGCCTCTATGTCCCTGGCAGTAAAGCGAGGTACGGATACGAAGATATGATACTTATCTGCCCTCGCCAATGCCATCCGGCAAGTCCGCATGGTTTCACACTCCCAAGGCTCGTCACGATAGCGGAAGATAAATGCGTCATCATCAGTCACACCGTCTCCAGAGCCCGGCCTCATCAAAGACGGGTAATGTATCAGCAGCCACCCCATCAAATAGTGATAGGGCAACTCAGTTTGTTCAAAATCCTTGGTCACGTCGTGAGCAATGATTTTGGATGTGAAAGTACGTAGGCCACGGTGTATGCTGCACACCATGGCCGGGAGGAGAGCTAGCCTGATTCGTAAAACCAACTTCACAGCCGGAAGGATGAAGTTACAACTAATTCTCTCAATGGAACCGGCTCCTCCCGAGACTACACAGTTTCGTAGCCAGATCATCAAAAATCCCGCCAGAAGCGCTTTCTCAGACAGCTCCTGAGTATCCTGGTAAAAGTAATCGAAAGTATCAGTCTGGTTCCCGAATCCGTCGCTGGTAGTGGCCACTCCCTTAGCCGACGACACCGAGTCCTCAACCGCTTCTCGAGGTCGAGGGCGACGAGAGGTGACTCTACCTAAGGCATCTGTTGAGAAGAGATAGTGCACCCAATCTCTGGTGAAGGGAGCATTCCTTTCCAGGTTATTATCCTTTCTAGTCATCTGATAACATGCGTTATAATGGCACAATATCTCCTGGTAAAGGGCCGCAAAGCCAGGATATCGTCGTTCCAGATCTTCGAGTTTCTCATTAGTGGGAGTATACGCTTCAAATGCTTCGTCCCCCCAAGGAAGCTTGGAGACCGCGTGCATCTCATGGAGCGCGAGTCTCATTTCCCCCACAGGTGCGTAAAAGGTCCCCGTACGGCAATTATACATTTCCAGCAGAGACATGAGCAGCTTCTTGTTTATGGACAAGCCATGACTGGTACCTCGGATAGCGTGGTACAAGCCAATCTCGCACAAAAAGGTCTCATACTTCTGCAAGATCCAAGTAGACAAATTGATCCACGGAGGAACGGAGTGCACCCAACCAGGGAACGTCAACCGACCAACGGGATAGGAGCCTTTCCGAGCAAGCTGATTTATGAAAGTGTCGGCGGTAGAAAATAAAAAATTAGGGCCCGTCACAGAACAACTAGTGTACACTTTGCCGGCAATCACGGACTTCAGATTGTTATTATAATGGATGTTCCCCACAAACATCCTACCTCTGGTAGGGGTTAAAGTCTCCCCCATCTTCCGATCTAACAGGAGCATATTAAACCAAGATAACGGGAAGTGTCGCTCCATTTGGGGGATGCGAATCTCCATCCCGTTAGAAACAAAGTTCCAGTCCTCCGACACCTCCAGGACATGATCGTTCTCCACGGTCAAGGCGTCTCCAAAAAAGAACGCAGGCTTCAAATACTCCCCTTCAAATTTCCCGGAGTTCATCATAGCATTAAGGAAGTGAAAAGACTGATTCTTGATGGCATTCAATCTAACCGTAGGCTCATCGCTCGAAAACTGGTCAGCCATATTCTGGACAATATGGTCATACCTATAGCCGAGAGCGGCTTGAGCGCTACCCACCAAGAGTTCTCCAGCGGCGTTAACCGGCAGGTTCACTGAAGAACAAACAGAGAAAAGTAAGTTAAACGGAGGGATACAACGAGAGAGAGAGCCGATTGGGTGCTCTCAAACCCCATACGGCTCAAGAAGATATCCATGCGACCCCATGAAGCTCTCAGAAATCTCATGCGGTTCTGTACAATAAAAAGTCTATGCGGTTTAGCATCACTTATGTGGCTTCGCCAGTAAGACACGCATACAGACGCGGTAGTTCTCTTATGCGGGTCGCAGCTCGGCCATAGGGCGAACATGCGATTTACAAAGGCTCGTGCATAAAGTATGCGACGTAGCCATGGCGGTTTGGGTTCTTTAACTCATGCATTATCCTTACCAGTAATGGGGGGGTGAACGTCAGGATGAACATCAGGTACGGTGACGGGGGGAGTAGCAGCCGCAGCCGAGGTGGAAGTGGAGGCCGCCTTCTTGCCCTTTACTGCCACGGTCTTCTTGGAAGCCATTAATTATTAAAAGAGGAGAAGGGCAATCGAGATAGGGAAGGTCTGAGGAAGGAGAAGGAAAATAAAGAAGTCTTCTCTCTCTTCAAACTCTTCCTATTTATAGAAAGAAGGGAGAAGGAGGACACGTGGGCCAATGACCGACTCATGAAGAGCGCAACCGACTCCTTGGGTTTCGTCTCCAAGATTCACCCAAGGTGTTAAATCCGATAGATTTAATGAGCTGACACTTGGGATTCCCTCCTACAAAGACGGCACTGAAACGAATTTGAGGCAATTAAAGACCCACACGCGTGGCAGGAAGCTATGCGGCTGAATAGTCTCCTGCTGCTGAGCCATTTATGCGGCTGAATAATTCATGCGGCCGAGACCTCTATGCGGTCAGAATTCCATATGCGGCTAGAGGAACACGGCCATGCTTCTTATTCAAAGTATTTTAATTTTACAAATTGAAAACTTTGAAGGGGGTCCTGTAGAAGCGTGGAAAATACTAAAGGAAATGATTCATGTGGCCAGAAAAGACCCATGCGGTTCAGAGAACTCATGCGGCTCAGGGAATCATGCGGCATAAGGAGCTATGCGGCCCAAGGCATTTCATGCGGCTCAGAGGACACGTGGCCTGATAGTGCTCCCCTCCGACCTATACTGCATTAATTGCTACGATGGCTGACCCTTCTGAAAAGTTGACAGCCCTGACACAAAAGCAGGTAATTATGACTCTGTCATAATGATGAATCTCTAGGGAAGAGGAAAGAAATCTCTGACACAAATTCCCTGAGAGCCACAAAAATGCCACGTGGCCTTGCCACGTGGGCATTCGTATGCGGCTCGCTTCTCATGCGGCTCAGAATAAATCCTATGCGGCTCAGACTATAGAAGCCTCATGCGGCTCGAGCAAAGGACTTCCTATGCGACTCAGAGTGAATCCATCCTATGCGGCTCAGACCATGAAAGCCTCATGCGGCTCGAGCGAAGACTTCTCATGCGGTTCAAGAGGATCATGTCTATGCGGCCCAGGCGGATATATACCTATGCGGCCCACAAGGATTATTCCTCTGTGGTTAGAGGACTCAAGTGAGGGCCACTGCCCACGCAGCCCTAATATGTGGGCTTAACCATATGCGGCTCATATTCATATGCAGCTCACATACATATGCGGCTCACTAGTCATGCGGTCTAGATCCTCCCAGCAGCTCCTAGGACACGTGTCCTAAGCCGATTAAATTCCTCGGATTTGCTGCCATTAAAGATTGGGTCAAATCCTAATAAATCTGGGATACGTGGCAGAAGAATAGATCTAATTTATTCGCAGATATCAGAAGATCAATATAAGGAAGATTTATTCCAATCAGCATTAATTGCTCATGGGATTTGGTGTAATCTACACTTAATGGCCCAGATCATCATAATCAAGATGAATGGCCTAGATTGACCAATCCACAGGTCGCCGCCATCTCCGAGAGCTAATCATTGGCAACCCTAATGATCACATCCTATTATTATAAATAGCAAGGTGCCATTCCCTTGTAAAAATATACAAGATCGAAGAGAAAAAGATATACAATTTCAGAGAGAAAAATACGCATATACAGAGAGACTCCCCAATAGTCAGAGAAAAGAATACACAGAGAGAGAGAGAGAAGCCTGAAGAGCAATAGAGGAGCAAGAAGAGCATTTCTTCGTCAACGCCAACCATCTTTTCACAAGGAGCCAAGACTGCAAACCGATCGTCCAAGGAGTAAGGCAGGGCTGCCGTCGCCTTCCAGAGCCTCTATCGTCACCCCCCAGAATCTAAAATAAACAATTGTACTTAGACTGCTGTACCTAGGTTTTCGTTCCTAGGCTTTCTTTGTACAAGCGAGTTTGTAACGTGAAGTAAAAGTCCGGTCCTCCGATAATTGTTCTGTTCTTTTATATTTCATGGCAAACACTAACCATATCTTAATATTTTAAACTCATATCTTAAATACAAGGTATTACCTTATGTAAACCCCCTAAAATTCTACTTTATTTTTTTTTTTTATAAATTGAGTATTTAAAATTTTTACTTGGTATTTGTACGTCGCATAGTCGTATTATACGTCGCGTACGAATTTGTCGAATGGGACGTCGCGTATGAGTTCGTATTTTCGTATGTCTCATCGAGTGCGAATATGTGCGAGGTACATATTTTCGTAAAAACATTTTATTTTTTTAAAAAAAGGCTTAGTTTTTCAAATAATAAATACTAAATATTTACGATTACTTAAAGTTGTAAAATGCGTTGCATTTGGAATTTCCAAAACCTATTTACATCATAAAAAGGTTATATAAATAGTAAGTTGAAAACTATGTTTTATGCAAATATTTATTACATATGAGGAGCATAAATTTTTTATTATTCATATATAATGCTATTTTTGAAATTAATTAATGTTAATAATTTATTATTCAAAAAAGTATTTTAAAATAGTGTTTTGATTTAAATTTAATTGATCATGATAATTTACATTTGAAAAGATTATTATTTTTATTTTAAATAGGTTTTAAAATAGTATGTAGCTATATTGGATTGGATTTGATCCAATTATTTTATTTATTTGAACTAATTATGATAATATCTACATGTGACTTAATCAATTTGAATTAAAATTTATATTATCTAGTGGGGATTTAATCAAATCCCAATCCCTATCCAACTGGAAATTCCTACCTCCTATAAAAGGAGAGGCACTCCTCCATAATTCTCTACCACATTCAGATGTGTATCGTGTCGATGTCCATTCAAATTCTTATTCCACTTTTATAATTATATCAATTTTTGTGGCTGACATTTTTGACCCGTCTCCGCAATCACCTCCTTCCTGGCCACCCCTTCCCCGTCACCAATCAGAACCTCGCGCCCATCGGCAACTAACACCAATGCTACGGCCGACCCACCATAGCCTCCATCGTCAATGCCACAGGATCCCGCACCGCAGCCACGCTACCACCACCGCACCCTCCTTCGACCGGCTGTAAAACCAAGCCATCGACGGGCCGACCCCTCAGAGAACTTCACAAATTCGACCACCATCATCACCATACCCACCGCCAGAATAACTGAACTCCCGACCTCTGTACCACACAAATTCTTCCCCGGCTCCGCCCGAAAAACTCAACACAACCACCACCACTGGCCCGTCCATACCAACCTCGACATCACCCGCGCCCAATTTTCGGTGCTGCCAAAACAACATCATCACCCATTCAAAAAAAAGAAGAAAGAAGAAGAAGAACAAACAGCAGAAACCCTAAACCCTAACCTGCGCTGTGTCGCGCCTCCCCGTCGGAGCTCGTCCTCTCTGCACTGTGTGTCAGACCACGAGCGTCGTCCCCTCGCCATGTCCTGACCTCTGCCTGCCGAACCTGGCGCCAACGTTAGCCGCCCGCGGAGACCGTCTCCGCCGCAAGATCATCGCACCGGTGCCACCCCTACTGGTGACCAGATCTGCGCCTCCCGCGGAGACCGCGCCGCCGCCCATCAGAGCTTCCCTCGCAGTGATGGACGCCTCCACCACTGCCATGCTGCGGCCACCCGCCGCCGACGCTCGCGCCGGCTACAACCGAGTTGAGCCCCTCTTCTTTTCGCTCTCCTCATCTCTCTCTCTCTCTCTCTCACTGTGTTGGATTGAGAAGAGTAGTTTTTGTTAAAAAAATTATATTATTATTAATATTATCATAATCATTATTGTAATATCAATGTATGTTGGTAAATATTTTAGGATTTATAATAATATTATTATTATTACTGTTATTATTGTTATTATTATTACTTTTTACTATTAAGGACATCATTTTTTTTATTAACAGGAATTAGAAATAAATATGTATAAATATTTATAAATATGTATAAAAATATGGTTTATCATTTTTAGTATTTAATTTCTTATACAAATTTGTTTACTAAAAATATATAGTAGCTTTCAAATTATAAAATGTATCCTAGTATTTTTTAGTTATCAAATAAATAAAGATATGATTATGCTATTTTTACAAACAGAGAATTTTGCCTAAAATGGTTTTTAGATTTCAAGTATTTACCAAAATTATTTTACTATAAAAATCTAGCCTTAAGTATTAGAAATACTCTTCTAAAAATAGTATGAGTATGTGCTTCACAATTTCTCCTCGATTTTCACCATTGACCACGACTGATCACGCGTTTCTCTTCTCAGGAAATACCGGACCCTCATATATCGACCCTGACCATTGGACAGAACCGGACTTGTTGGATCAATGCACCACACCAGGCGTACCACCAGGCAACATACCATGCCATAATTACTGCTTATATTTAGTTGCATCTTATTATTCTGTTATTATTTTCCGCACTTTTATTTCCAGTTATTTATTTTTCTTCTTGCTTGTGCACCTAGAGTTAAGAGACTTTCGTCAATAGAGTGCATGTCATTAACTTTGTTACGATTGTATCACGAGTTCTGTGTGAGTTGTGAGTATCATGTAGTGGTCACTTGCGTGTTGGCTGATCACTCGTGCGCATGCGTAGGAATAACTGTCAATAGATGCATGTTAGAAGACTTGACAGTTATCTATTATAAAACCGTGTTGTGAAAATGACACGTGTTGGTGTGTCGTGGTTACGATGCATGTACAGTATCATTGGGGGGAGGGGATAGCTATTAGCATAGGGGCTACATTTACTTTTCACACACATTTGTGGGCCGATAGTGACTCTTATGAGTGCTACCTTCTGCCCCGAGCCGATAGTGACTCTTATGAGAGCTACTTACTGCCCATGGCCAATAGTGACTCGGATGAGCACTGCCTACTGCCACTCTTTATTTACTTTGCTGATCTTACAGCCCTGCGTAGAACGTTGTCCTCAAAGTGCATATCACATAGACGGTTAGGAACCCTGTTGTGTTGTAGTTTTATGGTATTTACATTTGCAGTTATAATGGCATGTTCTTCCTGTATCTTGTTACGTCCCTCTATGGACCTGGTGATCTCTCCAGGTGTGTGTTTCGTGGTTTCTTGCAGGTGCTCTAGCTAAGGCCATGTCTTCCTTCCCTCGTGATGATTGCTCTTGGACTCGTCCTTCGCTTCGCTCGACCAAATCATTTATTTGTATATTTTTTTCTTATTCAAACTAGTTGGTAGTGGATATGTCTCTGTCCAACCTTTGTACAAATAACTATTTGATTATATCAGTAAAACTTCATATTTGTGGATGAGATTTAGTTTGAGCATGGCTTTCTACATTTTACAGCTTATGTATACATACGGGCCTTTCATTTACTCGTATGTATATAGCTGGCATGATACATATCTAGTTTCTAGTATTTTGGGACTGGGCGTTACATGGTTTTATGGTAGCCCATGCAGGTCAGGTTTGCCGTTTCGGTTACATGACTGTACCGAGCGGGCCTACAATATAGGATTAGAGTCTAGGATCTCATCCACCTGCTTGACCCTCTTCCTTGATTAAATGTTTCGAATTACTTGTTCAACTCCACTGATCTACATCTTGCTTGAGATCTTCCTACCGAAATCCTTATTTCCATACTTGATAGGAGGATGACTACACTACTATATACTCATTGATCAAACACATGGCTAGAAGGATTGCATTGGCAATTGGAATACACGGAGACCTTAACTAAGTTATAAATGCATTTTTCTAAAAGTATAATTTTTTTATAAATAGTAAATTCTAAGCTTGGTAGTAGCAATATTACCAGCTTCGAGAGGTAAAGAAAATTTTATTTTTGAGATTTCCAAGTAGTGAACATCAGTGGATTGAAAGGATTTTATTATGCTGCAGAAAAATAGTTGGAATCTATGCACAATTGATTTAAAAAAATTTATTTAATTTTTGAATTTTGATATTTATGATTTATTGAGTTATAGCTATACATCTTTAAGCCTATATATAAATAAAAAACAATTTTGATTTTTGGGTTGTGATATTTATGAACAGTTATAAATTTGGTTTGAAAATGATCTTAGATTTTAAATGTAGCAGTAGAAATTATTTTCGTACAACTTACGAATAGTATCTTTCTTAAATTTCAAATTTTATGTGGAAGCAGCAATTTTTAAATTTTGGTTAAAAAATATTTTGGAAGATATAAAATTAATTTCTTTGAGGAAGATTTTCAAATTTTAAATTGTGTCATGTGATTTATGATTTACAATTCTATTTAGATTTTGAGTTAAAATGTTTTGATTAGGATTATCAATATATTGGTAAAAAAAAAAGGAAACGAGTTTTATTTATGAAGGTTTTAGAATATATGTACGGTTTATTGAAAAAAAAATCGATGTGATAAAAACTAAACGTTTTTAAATTATGTTATCGGATTATGGTTGATAAGTGAATTAAAATATTGAACTTCAATTTTGAGATTGCTTTTTTTATGCTAAGAGTTTTTCTAGAGTTGTTTGAAAATTTTTGGGTTTTAAAATTTTGAATGATTATGAAATATTTATGGATTCGTGAATTATGAACTCTTGATTTAAATAGTTGGATTTAAACGTTAAGTTTTGGAAAAAGTTAGTAGTAACATGGTAAAAGTTTACTTTGAGATTATTAAAGGAAATTAAATTGTTAGCTATGATTTAATTGGACAGCTTAGAGTAAATACAATTTTGGTGGTTTATTTTTTAAAAAATTTATTAAGAAACTTTTGGAGGAAACTCCAGTTAAAATTTTTTCAATTGTAGGCCACTAAGATAACTCTAATGAGTTAGGAGTATTCCATACTAATTGCCATATCCCTCATGACCATGGTAGTAGTATATACACAAGTGTTGTTAGTCATCTACCAAATTACATGACGGTATCCCTATCTTTACACACTCGACCTTCCCTCAAATCTAGATCTTTTATGGTGCCTTCCAACCGTTTAAAATTGGAAAGATGATATGATTGTTCATTGACTGTATTCATCTAATGTACTATCTTCTCTCTAGAACTGTGTCCCTAAAGTATTTTACTGGAGACCTTAATTAATTTTATTTCATGCTTCAACGTGATCTATTTTATTTTCGTATGAGTTGTCACCTTAATGAACTCCCACTTTCTATTTTTTGACCTTTTGACGTCCCTTACCATGACTTGGATATTTGGAGCACAACACTAGACTTTTCCTTCTAACAAATTTCATATGCAAGACCTAGACGAGCCCACCTTCATGGAGATATATCATATCCCACTAAAACACGTCTCCTTGTACACTATTTTCTTGATATGACTTTCTGGTCAAAATGACTAAGCTATAACCTCTACCATGACACCAAAATACATCCTGACTTTAATTAGAGATCCAACTTTGACTCAATTCTTTCGACTCGATATGCGATTGTGTTCTAGTTGATTCTTAAATGCTTAACGTTGTACTTTACCTTCATTGCTTGACCGTTGTCACATTACACTATTAGTTTAACTCTTGTAAGTTGGGTAGAATACTTCACAACCTAACAAGACCTTATCCTTATGAATCATGTTGATGAGTTCACTTAGACTAGAAATTCAGAGGACCTTAACTTATTAGACAACCAAACCATAAATGAAGAAAACTAGGACGACTGTATAGGCCCACCTTTCGGGCGAGGCTTAATTTTAAAAGATCTTGGACTAATTAAATTCCTTCATCATTACCTCATTTACTTATATTTCAACAAATCTTATGCTGCTAACTTAGCCTTAGTTTGGAAAGCTCATCTTTTCAAGCTTGATCATGACATATTTTATTGGGTGCACCCACTAACATATTGTCTAATCAGAACCGGTGCATGATGGTCTGATCAACCTGTTGCACTCTGGTTCGCTTTTTGTATATTATTCGACGCGGATGGAGACATCGTTAAACTTGCCCTTAAAGTCTCATCCGTGATTGCCTTGACAATTCTCTTTGAATTATTCAATCGTCTCTGAACCATGTATTAGTATTCAAACCATCTTACTTGGACTCTTGATAGCTTTCGTCTTTACCCATTCTAGACAAAGCTTGTACTTGATCGATAGACTCAAGGTATCACCTTTGGTTGCCCTATCAGCTATTTATACACAAATGTAGATAGCCACTGACCGACTCATGTGGCTATATCCTCGCCCTTAACTACTCCCCATTTCTTCAACCCTAAAATTTTATCGTACACTTCAAAAATTTCTTGAGCACTCGAGGATGATTCCAATCGTTCGCTTAAAACAAACTCTCAACCAAGGCGATTACTCTCCGGTTTCTCCCCATGAACCACGTCTCCCAAATATCAAATTATACTCCTTAAACCCCCTAACTCTTTGCTACTCTCTAATTTGTGTTATCAAAAATTTTGTTTCCTTCACTAGAAACCCTTATTTATTTCCATAACCATGATAAAATTTTGGATATATCGACTCCACAATTTTCTAATACAAGGTTGTGACGAACGCTGTTTCATCGCCTCCCCAAAAAATTTAGTTGTATTTGGTATTGACAAACACTTTCTATCACTCAACTCTATCTGTCCTATTCCTAAATTTCGAGGACGAAATTCTTGTAAGTTGGGTAGGATGTAAACCCCTTAAATTTCTACTTTAATTTTTTTTATAAATTGAGTATTTAAAATTTTTACTTGGTATTTGTACGTCGCATAGTCGTATTATACGTCGCGTACGAATTTGTCGAATGGGACGTCGCGTATGAGTTCGTATTTTCGTATGTCTCGTCGAGTGCGAATATGTGCGAGGTACATATTTTTGTAAAAATATTTTATTTTAAAAAAAGGCTTGGTTTTTCAAATAATAAATACTAAATATTTACGATTACTTAAAGTTGTAAAATGCGTCGCATTTGGAATTTTCAAAACCTATTTTTACATCATAAAAAGGTTATATAAATAGTAAGTTGAAAACCATGTTTTATGCAAATATTTATTACATATGAGGAGCATAAATTTTTTCTTGTTCATATATAATGCTATTTTCAAAATTAATTAATATTAATAATTTATTATTTGAAAAAGTATTTGAAAATAGTGTTTTGATTTAAATTTAATTGATCATGATAATTTACATTTGAAAAGATTATTATTTTTATTTTAAATAGGTTTTAAAATAGTATATAGCTATATTGGATTGGATTTGATCCAATTATTTTATTTATTTGAACTAATTATGATAATATCTACATGTGACTTAATCAATTTGAATTAAAATTTATATTATCTATTGGGGATTTAATCAAATTCCAATCCCTATCCAACTGGGAATTCCCACCTCCTATGAAAAGAGAGGCACTCCTCCATAATTCTCTACTATATTCAGATGTGCATCATGTCGGTGTCCATCCAAATTCTTATTCCACTTTTACAATTACATCAATTTCCGTGTCTGACATTTCCGACCCGTCTCCGCCATCACCTCCTTCCTGGCCACCCCTTCCCCGTCACCAATCGGAACCCCGCGCCCATCGGCGACCAACACCAACACTACAACCGACCCACCACAGCCTCCATCGTCAATGCCACAGGATCCCGCACCGCAGCCACGCCACCACCACCGCACCCTCCTTCGACAGGCTGCAAAACCCAGCCATCGCCGGGCCGACCCCTCCCAGAACTTCACAACTCCGACCACCATCGTCACCATACCCACCGCCAGAATAACCGAACTCCCGACCTCTGTACCATACAAATTCTTCACCGGCGCCGCCCGAAAAACTCAACACAACCACCACCACTGGCCCGTCCATCCCGACCTCGCCATCACCCGCGCCCAATTTTCGGCGCCGCCAAAACAACATCATCACCCATTCAAAAAAAAGAAGAACAAAAAAGAAGAACAAACAGCAGAAACCCTAAACCCTAACCTGCGCTGCCGTGCCTTCCCGCCGGAGCTCGTCCTAACTGCGCTGCGTGTCGAACCACGAGCGCCGTCCCCTCGCCGTGTCCTGACCTCCGCCTGCTGAACCTGGCGCCAGCGTTAGCCGCCCGCGGAGACCGCCTCCGCCGCAAGATCATCGCACCGACGCCACCCCTACTGCTGACCAGATCTGCGCCTCCCGCGGAGATCGCGCCGCCGCCCGCCGGAGCTTCCTTCGCAGCGATGGGCGCCTCCACCACTGCCATGCCGCGGCCACCCGCCGCCGACGCCGCCGACGCTCGCGCCGGCTACAACCGAGGTGAGCCCCTCTTCTTTCCGCTCTCCTCATCTCTCTCTGTCTCTCTCTCTCTCACTGGGTTGGATTGAGAAGTGTAGTTTTTGTTAAAAAGTTTATATTATTATTAATATTATCATAATCATTATTGTAATATCAATGTATGTTGGTAAATATTTTAGGATTTATAATAATAATATTATTATTACTGTTATTATTATTATTATTATTATTATTATTACTTTTTACTATTATGGATATCATTTTCTTTATTAATAGGAATTAGAAATAAATATGTATAAATATTTATAAATATGTATAAAAATATGGTTTATCATTTTTAGTATCTAATTTCTTATACAAATTTGTTTACTAAAAATATATAGTAGCTTTCAAGTTATAAAATGTATCCTAGTATTTTTTTAGTTATCAAATAAATAAAGATATGGTTATGCTATTTTTACAAATAGAGAATTTTGCCTAAAACGGTTTTTGGATTTCAAGTATTTACCAAAATTATTTTACTATCAAAAATCTAGCCTTAAGTATTAGAAATACTCTTCTAAAAATAGTATGAGTATGTGCTTCACAATTTCTCCTCGATTTTCACCATTGACCACGACTGATCACGCGTTTCTCTTATCATAAAATACCGGACCCTCATATATCGACCCTGACCATTGGACAGAACCGGACTTGTTGGATCATTGCACCACACCAGGCGTAACACCAGGCAACATACCTTGCCATAATTACTGCTTACATTTAGTTGTATCTTATTATTCTGTTATTATTTTCCGTACTTTTATTTCCAGTTATTTATTTTTCTTCTTGCTTGTGGACCTAGAGTTAAGAGACTTTCGTCAATAGAGTGCATGTCATTAACTTTGTCACGATTGTATCACGAGTTGTGTGTGAGTTGTGAGTATCATGTAGTGGTCACTTGCGTGTTGGCTGATCACCCGTGCGCATGCGTAGGAATAACTGTCAGATGCATGTTAGAAGACTTGACAGTTATCTATTATAAAACCGTGTTGTGGAAACGACACGTGTTGGTGTGTCGTGGTTACGATACATGTACAATATCATTTGGGAGAGGGGACAGCTATTAGTGTAGGGGCTACATTTACTTTTTACACACATTTGTGGGCCGATAGTGACTCTTTTGAGCGCTACCTTCTGCCCCGGGGCGATAGTGACTCTTATGAGCGCTACTTACTGCCCATGGCCGATAGTGACTCGGATGAGCACTACCTACTGCCACTCTTTATTTACTCTGCTGATCTTACAGCCCCTACGTACAACATTGTCCTCAAAGTGCATATCACATAGACGGTTAGGAACCCTGTTGTGTTATAGTTTTATGGTATTTACATTTGCAGTTATAATGGCATGTTCTTCCTGTATCTTGTTACGTCCCTCTGAGGACCTGGTGATCTCTCCAGGTGTGTGTTTCGTGGTTTCTTGCAGGTGCTCTACCTAAGGCCATGTCTTCTTTCCCTCATGATGATTGCTCTTGGACTCGTCCTTCGCTTCGCTCGACCAAATCATTTATTTGTATATTTCTTTCTTATTCAAACTTGTTGGTAGTGGATATGTCTCCGCCCAACGTTTGTACAAATAATTATTTGATTATATTAGTAAAACTTCATATTTGTGGATAAGATTTAGTTTGAGCATGGCTTTCTATATTTTACAGCTTATGTATACATACGGGCCTTTTATTTACTCGTACGTATACAGCTGGCAAGATACGTATCTAGTTCCCAGTATTTTGGGATGGGGCGTTACACCTTAACACTTATCCTTTACCTTACCAAGGTAAACTCATTACCTTAGTCTCTAACCCATACTCTACCTACATAACCCTCACTCTACTAATCCTTTAATACTTCACTAAGGTGTTCTAACACTCTACCCTCGAATCTCGATACCACACCATGGTATCTTGACACTCAAACTTGGTATCTTGAAGTATCCTGATACCTTACCCTTTACATAGGATAAAACCAATTTACCTTATGATACCATCTTGGTATCACAAGAAACCACAACTCTGCACTCTCATTCTAGCTCACAACCAATCTATATCTCTATCTCTAATCCTAACTCAAATCCAAGTATCATATGTATATATCTTACCCTCTAATATGGAATACCTCAACTTAAAACTTACCTTAACATATTACCTACTAACATTCTAACATGACACCAACATAGGCTAACACCACTCTAACTACCCCTCGAACTCACACTCTAACACTCACTAACATGTCACTAACATAAGGTTTATGTAGAGTGGTATATAGGGAATACATAGGGGTATATACGAGGGTCATTGTGGGGTGAATATGAGGGTGAATGGGGCTCCAAACAGCAGCATTTGCTGCTTAAATCTGCTGCTGCTGCTGTCTCTAAGGACAGCAGCTAGATGGTTGCTACTGCTGCCTTGGGGCAGCAGCTGTTTCCCCCCATTTTTCTCCCCTCTACACACCTCTTTCTATCTCCCTCACTAATCTACATATATATCTACCTAAACATCTCTCTCTCTCTATATATATTTTTTTTTTAAACCAAACGGCCGTGTCAAAGACACCCAGCCACCATATATATATATATATATATATATATATATATATATATATATATATATATATCATCCCCTCTCAACATACAACTCACACACACACACACATATATATATATATATTTTTTTTTTTTTTTTTTTTTTTTTTTTTTTTACACACATATATATACACACATAAATGTATACATCTCTCCACACACTACCACAAGAACAACACCACCACTCTCACCTCAACAACATCAACCCTCTCATGAAAACACAAAACATTCCAACACTTGCAATATTACACAAAACAGTCCAATATTTGTAATATAACACAATAGTGGCTAAACACATTGATTCTCCCAAAACTTCCTATATAAAACTTGGTCCAAACATCAATACCATGCTAGATCTACCCTCTAAACAATATAAAACTGAAATTAGAGATCAACACGTCTTCTTTGGCATTTTCACAAGCACTTGGTGTGCCCTCTTTCGAATCTCTCCGTGGGACACACCTATATTCATGCAAACACCAAAAGAGGACTCTAATGAGCCTCTAAAACATTCTAAATGGTGAATCTATCATGTGGGGTGGGTTCCTATGGATCAAAACCACAAATATTATATAAAATGACAAGAGGGAGAGAAATCTACCTATTGGCAGTTGATTCCCAATGAAAACTCCAAAGGACACGGAGCCGACACGGACTCTTCTTCCAAATGGACACCTCTCCTTGCTTTGACTCCACAAACACTTGTAGCTCCTTCTCCTTGCAAGAATGAGAGAGTTTGGTGGAGAAAAGAGAAGTTTTGAGGGATGAAACTATGAGATTTGCTCTCAAGTTTTGGAAGGAACCCTAGAATGGAATGTAGGCTATGTTGTGAAATGAAAAATGAAGTAAAGGACTCCAAGAGGTGGCCGACCACTCCTAATAGGTTTTAGTCATGATGAAAAGACAAGGATGTCCCTAACTAAGCCCTATTTGGCTAATTATTTGAATGGAAGAGGTCGGGGTCAAAAAGGTCAAGTTTAAGTTATTAATCTAACCATTCTAATCAAGTGGGATTTAACTAATTATACTAACATAAATAGTGGGATTTGTGGGCCATGGCTAACTAATCTTGGGGTTCCGACTAGAGTCTAAATTACCCGGGTCACTAACACAAGTCGGAACAAGGCGAAACTTAAATCCAACTAAAAAAATCCAATAAAAACATTATTAACATATAAAATTTCCAAAATGTTGAAAAATAAAAAATGACCAAAATACCCTCAATGGTGAAAATTGGGAGTGATACTACGGATCGCTACGAAGGGACCTCTGCTGCTCCTTTGATTTCTCCAGCTCACTCTCTACGATGGCCAATGTCTCCCAGATGCCAAATCTGCTCGCGAAGGGCTTCGCACTGCTCCTCCAAAAAATATTGGCGACAGACGTGGGCTTCCCCGGTTCCGACGGTTCTTGCGTGAAGATATAGTCCTTCTAAGCAGAAATATGGGGATGAGTCTTTGCAGAGACCTGGCATACACATACCTGATGATGGTAAAGTAGCTCTTTATACACTACCATCATTCCAGGGCACTTGTTCTCCAGCCCCAAAAACTCCTCTTTACTAGGAGTATATTCCTCATACGGCTGTTCACCCCAAGGGAGCTTAGAGATAGCGTACATCTCATGGAGGGCCAGCCCTATCTCTCCACACGGAGTATAGAAAGTCCTAGTATGGTGATTGTATATCTCCAGCAAAGCCCCGAACAGGGGCTGATTGATCTTTATACCATGTTTAGTAGCTCTTAAGGCACGACGCAAGTCGGTACCATTCATCTCTGTCTTAAACCTACTAAATACCCATTGGGTTAATTCGCACCATTTAGTCTAAAGATGGATCCAACCTTCGACTTAGAAGGCTCCTTTCGGATATGAGCATCCCGTCGCTAGAAGCCAATTGGCAAAAAGAGAAGCCCTGAACGGATGTACATCCGGGATAAAATTGCTGAGCAGATGACCGGGAAGCAGCACCCTCAAAGTGTACGACCGACCATCATGTATACTCTTGAAAGTATCATTTCTCTTAGAATACGTATCCATCCTGAAAAGGCCCGTTATTAATCCCCTATGCTCCGGGGTCAATTACCATTCCGTTTGCCGCTTTTCAGCAAAGCAGAAGAAAACCGCGAGCGGAAGGTGCCGATCGGTTAATGGAACATACAAGGTGAGGCCGTCGTTCTCAAAGTACCAATCCTCCTTAATCTTTAGGAGGTCTATCTCTTTCAAAGTCAGCTGGTCACCAAATAGGAACCGAGGCTTTAGCATCTCGACGTCAGAGGGGAGAGACAACTTGCCTCGGTCCATCATACAACGAAAGTAGGAGTGCTGTTGATCACGTATCTTAGCCAGCCATCCTTTCGTTGGCCCTGGGGGATCAACTTCTTGGCAGGATTAACAATCGCCTCATCGATATTTATGTCTAGTGCGCAAACTAATAAGTCAAAGTGGACCTCGTCAAAAGAGGCATAACCATAGAAAATACACATGAGCAAAAAAGAGTCAGAAAAACACAAGTATTTTTCGTAAAATGCGTAGGTACTCTTTTTGTGATAGTCCACATCACTTAGCAAGCATCTACGCAGGCTTTGTCTAGTGGCGTTGTACGTCAGCAAGAAAGCACAGTCTCTGTTTAGTGGTACTGTGCATCACTGTTTAATGACTCTGTCCGACAGCTGAAACCTCAACACATCTTACAGTCGTTACTTCGTAACAGTAACGACCATGCGCATCAGTAGATGGAGCATCAACACATCCTACAGACACTACTTCGAAGAGTGGTGCCCATGCGCATCAGCAGGAAGAGCTTTAACACATCTTACAGACACTACTCCGAATAGTGGTGCCCATGTGCATCAGCAGGAAGAGCTTTAGCACATCTTCGAGGCGCTACTCCGATAAGTAAACGCTAATATGCATCAACAAAATAAGGCATCGACGCACATCGAACACTTACTTGCAACAGGCGACCGTACGTCCCCGTGCACTGTAGCATCAGTGATCGGAGAGTCATCGATGTCGACAGCCTCCGTGGCCGACCGCTTCCCTCTGGTCTTTCTCGTGCTTGCCGCAGGTGCCTTGGGAGCTCTGGGGGCTCTCGATCTCTTGGTGGCCATGGCAGAAAAACTAGAGTTTTTGATTTAGGGAAGAAAAAAAATTCTCTGAAAAATCTTGGAAAAGAACATCAAAGGCAGAAAGTTTTTCTCGTCGCACGAAGCCCTATTTATAGGACAAAGCCACATCAGCAGATAAGGCCAAAAGAGTATCTTTGTATTTGAAGAAACGCTTCAAACAACGTGGAGATGAAACAAAATCAAGATGAATCTTTTTCCTAAAAACGAGAAGTCATCATCATTATTTTTAAGTCAAACGACGGCTCAAAACATTAATACGGACGTCTAAGCATGACGACAGCCTGTCAGCGGCATATTGTGCAGTCCTTGCGACATGTGTCATTTCATGCTTCTATTTATAGTGTTCCAAACTTGTTCAAGTTTGAAAACTTTGAAGGAAGCTTGTAGAAGCATGAAAAAATGCAACATCTACAAAAGCGCAGAAGACATCAGAAGCGCAGTAGATGCCAAGATTGCTACGAACATCAAAACTCGGACTACAAAAAGATGGTGCATAAAGGGAAATTCTTTATTAAAATCATGTTTACAAAGATCTATTACATACTCTTTATGATTACACATAAAGACTAAAACCTAAAGCACACAACATAACAGCCTACAAGTGCGCAAACTTCAATTGCGTGCAGTCTACAAAAGCACAACAGCGTCAGAGTGAATTAATTCCTCATCAGAAGTGCAGTACTTCCTAGGTAGTGAAGCAGCTACTAAGCAGAGTAAAGATGCAGCTCCTGCTAAAAGCTCACAGCAGAACCTATGGCTTCTTCAGCTTAACAAGGTGCGCAACTCTCCCGCTCCAATATGGCTAATGAAGCAGTTATTGAGCAGGGCAAAGCACAACCTGTGGCACTTCAGATTGGCAATCAATCCAAACCCAGTATCTTGGAACTCAAAGACCTCCAAGATATTGTTCAGGTTTGAACCTCTTATGCTAAACGCTCAAGTGCATCTCGAAACTCTGAAGTTGTTCTTCCACAAGACCACAGCTTCTTTGAACGAAGAGATCTACAACCAATAGTTGACTTATGCAAGGCCTATGGTTGTTCGAAGCTAAGTCAGGGTCGAGCATGACAATAGAATAACAAAAAACTATGAGCAAAGTCTTACCCAAAAGCTTCACTTTATATAGGCTATGTGGTCCAACCCACGCGCCACGTGGCAGGTGGTCAAAGGACTCCTGAGTAATGGGATGAACCTAGGACTCAGCATAATGAATCTTATTTAATGGATTCATTTGGCTAAGCTTTTAGTCACTGCTCCTCGAGCCCCCCAAAAGGGGCAGGAATTAAGGAGACTTTTTGACTTATCCATTGAAGAGAATTTCGACTCAGCAATTAAGGAAACCTTTTCTCCCTAGAAGTGCAGCTCCTTCATGGTTACCCAAAAGCGCAGCTCCTTTGTAGTCACCTAGAAGCGTAGCCCCTTTACGGCTCCTTCATTCGTTTTTCAGAGCTTCCAGAAGCACAACTCCTTTATGGCTCCCCAGAAGTGCAGCCCTTCACGGCACCTTCATTGGTTTCTCAGAGCTTCCAGAAGCATAGCTCCTTTATGAAACACAGTCCCTTCACGGCTCCTTCATTGGTCTCTCATATCTTCCAGAAGCACAGTCTCGTCATCGCCTAAAAGTGTAGTAACTTCGTCGCCTCAGAAGCACAGTCTTCTCGTCGCCCAAAAATGAAGTGACTTCGTTACCTCAGAAGCACAGTCTCCTCGTCGCCCAAAGGCGCAGTGACTTCGTCGCCCAAAAGTAAAGTCCCTCCGACACTTCCAAAATCGTAGCTCGTATAGTACGCAGCTCCTCCACAAACATGGCATCATGACACGTGGCCAGTATGGCATCCATATCTCTTCAGATACAATTACATCCAGTTTGTTCAAGCAATCGCATCTCCTCGGATACAGTCAAATTTAGTTTGTTTAGACAATTGTATCTTTTCAGATAAAATCAAATCCGGGTTGTTCAAACCATCGCTCTTGAGATAAGGTCGGCATTTAGTTTGTTTAAGCTGTCATTCTTTTGATATGAGCAAAATCCATTCGGTTCCATTCGAGCAAGATTATCGAAGAATTGGCACACGCCATGTGTCAGTTACTCGATCATGTTGATGAAGGATGATAACTAACGAAGATCTCGATCACGAAGAATTCCAACAACAGCCATGTGTCAGCTCAGCGGTAGCCTTCACGGAGCAGTTACAACAGATTTCCCCGAAATCTCGCACGTGCAGTGCTCCTGCACATCAATACCCTTTTCGCACATCGTATATATGCAACCTATAAATAGAAGGAGTCTTCATTCATTCAAGAGACTTCGATGTATTCTTGATTGGCAACCCAGACTACCACTCACAGGCATCAAAAAGTCAGAGCAAGTTCAGTTCGTCGTCAGATCATCAACGGAGTAAAGGAGCTGTTGTAGTGCTCGATCTCCACCGTCACACTTTCCCAGAAACTTTTGTACCTAGATCTCCTGTTTAGGAGCCTTCTATACTCTTTTATACGTTTGAAATACAAAAAGTTCTTCAACTTTTGTTCATGGCAAACAATTGCCTCCCCCAACTCTACCTCCATTGACATCGTTGACGATTTTATAAGAGAAGTATGACCTTCTCATAGCCCAAGCATGCCGCCGTACTCCTTTTTCATGCCCCAATCCTGCAGAGTCCTTTCGTTCTCGTTTTGGACTCTGTGGAACCGTTCGTCCTGGCTTGGGTGTGATGTCGTGTAAGCCTAAGTTATACTTGCACAAGGCCAAGACATGTACAATAACAAAATAGACAAGATAGACAATAACGCAAGGAAACATAAATGCGTATAATTAAATTTTAGTAGCGGACATGTTGCAAAATATAATTGAAAACACAAGGTAGCAGAAATAATTTCTTTTTATTTATATCTTTGAACAGATTACAAAGTTCTCTTTTTTTCCTCTGATATATGCCGTAATTGGCTTACAATCTCTCAGAAACATTACAGATTACAATGATCCCATTCCATATTATATCCTTTTATATACAAAAGCAACTCTTTGAAATAGATGACCATCTCTTGGACATAAAAACCATCTTTGCATCTCTTCTGTTTTCGAGCTCCTGAGGATGAGGCTCGGGCTATCTCTTCGGACTATCCACCTCAAAGCATCTTGCACCTGCGTGCAATTAGTGGTGGGTCAGTACATCAACGTACTGATGATATGAACAAAGTTTGTAACGTCTGAAACGATCACTAATTCATTTAGTGAGAAAACATTTTTGTGATGTTGATCTTGCTACTTTTACATATGCTCATTTCATGCAGAGTCAGATTATCTTTTGAAACCATTTTGAAAACCAACATTTTTGTCTTTCAACCAAGCCATCTAGCGGGTCAAACTTCATGTACTATAGCAGTTCATCAATATGATGTGCATAGCGTGTTTCGTGAGCCATAATAGTTCAGTAGGGACTATAGTAGGAAAACCATATCATGCATTGTTCATTCTTTCTCTATGTAACAATTAGCTGTAAAAACAGTTCAATTTGATACCATTTCTCAAAACAACACTTTATGTAGACAGATATCATGGGAGCAGTTCATATAATAAAGTATAATAACCATAAGCAGACATCACCGTTTGGTGATATTCTTACCCGGAGCCATCAATTCATCCCTGCATAAGACAAGGATTTTAATAGCATACTATACATAACCGACAATGTTCCCTATTCGTCCCTACAGTGTTATCTCGTAGGGACTTCAACATATGATAAGTTATTTGGACCAGCACTTCAACATATGATAAGTCGACCTTCAGCTCCAGCTGACCAAAATCTACCACGTGGCTTGGACCGTGCATGTACTTCTGTAACTGAGAGACATGGAAGACATTATGCACACCCGCTAGCGCCGGCGACAAGGCAATTTGATAGGCCACTGGGGCGACTCGCTTGAGTATTTTGAACGACCCAACGAATCTCGGACTCAACTTTTCCTTTGTACCAAACCGGGTAACTCTACGCATAGGCGACACTTTATGAAATACGTGATCGCCTTCTTGAAACTCGAGGAGTCGACGATGGACATCCGCGTAACTTTTCTGCCGACTATGCGCTGTCTTTAATCTTTCCTGAATGAGCTTGACCTTCTCCACGGTCTGTTCCACCAGGTCCGGGCCAAGAATCTGTCGTTCCCGACTTCATTCCAGTATATGGGTGATCTGCACTTCCGGCCGTACAAGGCTTCGTACGGCACCATTTGGATGTTGGACTGATAGCCATTATTTTATGCAAATTCAGCCAACGGTAGATGAACGTCCCAACTCGACTTGAAGTCAATTGCGTAGACTCGTAACATGTCTTCGAGAATCTAATTCACACGCTCCGTTTGGCCGTCGGTCTGGGGATGGTAAGCTGAGCTGAACTGCAACTTGGTACCTAGAGCCGACTGAAGGCTACTCCAGAAGTGCGATAGGAATTGTGCATCCTATCAGAGACGATGGAAACAGGGACTCCGTGCAGCCGTACTATCTCCTCAAGATAAATCTGAGCTAGTCGATCAATACTCCAAGTAACTTTAATGGTAATGAAGTGCGCTGACTTGGTTAGTCGATCAACGATGACCCAGATGGCATCGTTTTCCCATGGCGTCTTCGGCAGGCCAACAACAAAGTCCATAGTGACATGATCCCATTTCCATTCTGGAGTGGCATGGTTCTGCATCTCCCCGGCCGATATCTAATGCTCAGCTTTTACCTGCTGACAGGCCATGCATTCGGACACCAAGAGTGCCACATCTCTCTTCATTCCGAACCACCAGAAGGTCGTGCGGAGGTCCTTGTACATCTTTGTGCTGCCAGGATACATGGTATATTTTGCGTAGTGCGCCTCCATCAATATTTCCTTTCTAAGTTCTGAATCATCCAGAATACATAGCCTACCCTTCATTCGAAGCACGCCGGTTTCATCTACCGCAAAGTCGGTCGCACTATCCGTTGAAATTTGCCCTCGCACTTTTTTTAGGTACGGATTATCCTTCTGAGCGGTCTTGATCTTTTTTGCAAGCTCAGCTCTAGCTGCAGCTACGCCAACTGCACATCCCAGAATCAAACCCGGAGGTCGATGCCCATCTCTTCTAGGTCACATAGTAGTCTGCGGTCGATGGATAGCGAGGCAATATACATCCGACTCAGAGCGTCTGCCATAACATTTCCCTTGCCCGACGTATAGTCGATAGTCAAGTGGTAATCTTTGATCAGTTTAAGCCAGCGCCTTTACCACAAGTTTAGCTCCTTCTGCGTGAATAGATACTTAAGGCTCTTGTGATCCGTATAGATCATGCATGCCACGACATAAAGATAGTGACGCCACAATTTTAATGCGAACACCATCACTGCTAACTCCAGGTCATGGGTGGGATACTTCTTCGCGTGCGGCTTTAGCTGTCGGAAAGCAAAAGATATCACCTTGTTCCGTTGCATTAGCACACACCCTAAACCCTAGCCGAACACATCGCTAAATATCTGGAATCCCTCATTCCCTTCTGGAAGTTCAAGTATCAGGGCCGAGACGAGCCGTTGCTTTAACTCCTGGAAGGAAGCTTCACAGTCGTCTGACCATTCAAAAGCGACTCCTTTCTGGGTGAGGCGAGTCTGAGGCGACGCGATCTTTGTGAAGTCTTTTAAGAAGCGTCGATAGTATCCAGCTAAGCCAAGAAAGCTTAAAATCTCACCGACTGACACTGGCCATTTCCAATCGATAACGGCTTCAACTTTCTCTGGGTCGACTGCAATGCCTTCGGATGAAATGATATGTCCGAGAAATGCGATGCTACTCAGCTAAAATTTACATTTGCTCCACTTCGCATAGAACTAATTTTCCTGAAGGGTTTGAAGCATGGTCCACAGATGCTCAGCGTGTTGTCGCTTGTCCTTCGAGTAGACGAGTATATCGTCGATGAAGACTACTATGAACTTATCGAGAAAGGGTCGAAACACCTGATTCATTAAATCCATAAAAGCGGCTGCGGCATTCGTTAGGCCGAACGACATCACCAGGAACTCGTAATGGCCGTATCGAGTGCAGAAGGCGGGCTTTGATACATCGTCTGGCTTGATCTTGAGTTGATGATAACTCGAGCGAAGATCAATTTTTGAAAACATCGAAGAGCCTTGCAACTGATCGAACAAGTCGTCTATGCGGGGCAATAGATATTTGTTCCGGATGGTGGCTTTGTTCACCTGTCGGTAGTCAATACAAAGGCGCATTGAGCCATCCTTCTTTTTGACAAACAACACGGACGCTCTCCAAGGCGAGACACTAGGCCGTATGAATCATTTATCGAGCAACTCTTGCAACTTTACTTTGAGTTCCTTAAGTTCTGCAGGGCCATTCTGTATGGAGCTTTAGAGATCGGTCTGGTATTGAGGAATATGTCAATGGTGAACCCTATCTCTCGATTAGGTGGCATGTCGGGTAGCTCATCTGAAAACACGTCTGGGAATTCTGCCACAACGTCGGCCTGACCTGCGTTTGCACCATCCTGTCGCATGTCTCGAATAGACACTAAATAGCCTTCACACCCAGAATATAGCATCCTTCGAGCCGATATTGTCGATATCACCATGTAGGTCAGCGACGCCTCACCACACGAATAGCAGAATTTAGACACTCCAAGTATACGGAAGGTGACCGTCTTTTTGGCATAGTCGATGGTTGTATTGCACGGACCGAGATAATCCATTTCTAGAATGATATCGTAGTCCTTAATGTCTAGGACTATCTTATCAAGACCTACCATTTGACCATCTATACAATTGATTTCGTCTCCGTAGGCTAAGTTTACAAGTAGTGACGTGCCCGACGGTATGTTGATACTAAGATTAAGGCCCAACGGTGTCACAGGGAATTTGTGTTCGGCAACAAAATCTGCCAATATAAAGCTATGCATAGCACCTGAATCAAACAGTACACGAGAAGGTTTGTTATTGAAATATAGTATACTTGTCACGACTGTGTCAGATACGAACGCTTTATCCTGGGTCATGGCGTAGATGCAGCCCTGGGCATTGGGGCGACGGTCTTGGCCATTTTGTGGCACAGTCTGTGGAGCCCGAGGTGCTTGGCCTCGGTTCTATTGGTGTTGCGGGGGGGGCATTGGTTCGACCCACCATCAGGGCAGTTGCGTTCGACGTGCCACCGAAGCATGCTCTAATTTTCATTAAGCATTCGTTAGCCACGTGTCCTACCTTGTGGCAATGATTGCAAACTACTCGGTTCCTCTCCTGGTTGCCTCCTCCGTTGTCGTGGTTTGGACACTTATGTGCTTTGTTGCCTCCTGTATTACTGTGGCATTTGTTATTAAAGTGAACAGCGCCGGTAGTGGCAGGAGGATACTGAGGCTCCAAGCGGAGGGCGTGGTTGAGTGACTCGCCCATCGTTTGATACTCGGGCACAGTCACGTGGGCAGAAATTGAAAGCCTCAGGCCCACTTCGAATCTTCGTGCTCGCTCACTGCCGTTGGCAGGTAGACACTAGCAAATTGAGCCAACTTATTGAATTCTGTAGCATACTCGCGTACTGTCATGTTTCCTTGTTTCAGCTACATGAACTTGTTCTCCTTCGCCTGGCGGACCATAGCAAGTAAGTACTCGACTTCGAAGGCCTTGCAGAACGTAGCCCAGGAGATAGGCACGGTGGAGTCATTGCGATGGATAGCCTGCTTTTGTACTGCCCACCAGTCGTATGCGTTCAATCGAAGTTGAAGTTGAGCGCATGCGACTTTCTTTGCCTCATCGATGCCGAGGAGCTCAAAGTTGTCTTTGATCTTATCTAACCAGTCGATCACAAGGGAAGGGCCTTCGGTGTCGGAGAAGGAAGTGCGAAATGCCTTCTTGAAGTTGGTATAGTCGAAGGTGTTATTCTCTGGCAGCGCAAGTTGAGACGAAGGCTCTTCGGGTGTGACATTGATGGGCCGGCTCACTGGTTTGACAGTACGGGTTACAGAGTTCCCGTTTGTCATGACTATTTGCACCAACTGCCGTAGTGTGTCAAGTTGCCCTTGCTGCATCTTTAACTGCGCTTCAAACTGGACTTCAAATTGAGCCTATTGTCACGCCCCAAAACCAGAATACTGGAGAGCGGGGGAGAGACACAGCCAACTACGTGCATTGAAGTGCAACCCACCTCATAATACGGTCAGGGTTGTCTAGATGCATTAGGGATTATCTACAAGCCAATAGTCTCTTATGGTCTGGAACAAGGCTAGTGTCTCAATCTCAAGCAAGCAAATAATTGTTTCAAGATGTTAGATCATCATACATACCAAGTAAGGCCTCCCAAATGTTACATATTCAGATGATCATAAAGCTAGTCATACAAAATACGAGACTAGCAAGAGTTAAATCATTCATGATCAACCTCTAGGATTTGTTGTCACATCCATTTTTTTATTAAGGGTATTTTGGTAATTGTGAAATTCTTTAATTATTTTAATATATATTATATTATTGGTGTTGTGATTTTAGCCTGTGACAGTATAGCCTTTGTGTAACCTAGCCTAGTGTCTCACCATGACTTAGTGACCTAGTACTATGATTTGTTAGGATTAGTAATCCTATTCTAAGGTTAGAAGCTATTGGCATATTTATTAGGGCTAGTTAGCAACTTCATTTTTATTTAATGTTTTATTTTCGCCATAGAAAGGAGGTCCAAGCCCAACCGTTAGGAAATCTTAGCCCATCTAGGTATGGCCGGCCAAACTAGGTCAAAGGGGGGAGAACTTAATATCTCTTATTGAGAATTCATCTTTCCTTTAAATTCATTCTCTCCTGGAAAACCTAAGTAAGTTTCTCTCCTAACCTTCTCATTCCTTCTCCTTTTAAACCCTAGCCTTTTGCTTTAGGTTCTGATCATTGTTTATGAATCATTGTGGTTGAGGAAATTCAGAATTTGGTTGCATTGGCGTTTTGGAGGCTCAAGGAGGATCTACACAATTAAAGCTTTCCATAGGAATTCATCCCAATAGGTATATTATCAAAAACTCTATAATTTCATGAATTATTCCTGTAGATGCATCCATCTAGGTGTCCCCTAGCTGTAGGATGAATTTCGTAAGAATTTGTATTAAATTGGTGTCCGTATCGGACACGTATCAGTGCGAATATGCATGTGTTTGATGAAATGCCACAAAGGATTTATTGTTCATAATTTTGAAATCTAATTGATTGGATTTGTAGATCTATACATGACTTTCAATTTTGTTTTGGACTGAACACGTTTTCAGTCGTGTTCGTGTCCAAAATCGGACACGAACCACAGCACGAGCCACGCGCGCGCGTGCCCTGCTGATCGGGTGGCAGTGTGCAGTGTCTGTGTCACTTGGACAAGTAAAACTTAATGTATGGCTTGGGGACATGACTGACAATTCATCCCCAAAGTGCCATGTCATTTCGTTTTGTGTCGGACTCGCAAATAGAGCCGTAGGGATCAGGGCCTGTCGTTCGCGCGCAGTTCAGTCGCATCCGATACGCATCTCATGCGATACGAGGACACGTCGTGGTGATATGTCAGGGACTTGAATGTATAGCCCTACACCTGGGATAGGTGTGGGCATGAGCAAGTGGCTCCACGTGGCCTGTGTCGTGTCCACGAAGACGAGACACGACCGTACGAGGAGACTGATCATGATACTGTGTTCACTGATTTTGTGTTTTGAGAGTTTGGACACCTTCATGTCCTCTTGCTTGGACACAAACACTTCCCCCTGACATGCACACATATGGAGAACACTTTGATCACCCTGATTTGGATTAATAATTGATTTTTGAGTTTCGAATTTGGGGATTACCCATATCACTGATACGTGTTCAGTTTTCTTAGGAATTTCAGAGTTTTAACATCACTTTTAATTATTAATTAATGATTAATTTGTAATGTTAACATGTATATATATATATCTGAGATGCACGGTTACACATTGGGTTTTGATCCTCAGTTTGGTTCATTCTCGGTTTACTAATATACATATATAAAACTTAGTTGGGTTCATTCTCAGTTTTTGTTTGACAGTTTTGAATTAGGTTTTAAAATCCGATTTTTGAGGATGATTTACTGTTTTGAAAGGTAATTTGTTAATGATAAACATGTATGCAAGTCAGAGAGAGGAGTTCATAGCTGGGTTCATATTAACATGCATGATTGGGTTGTAAATTTGATTTTTTGACCATTTTGACACTGTGCATTGATAAGGGCTGATACATGGTTTTTTTTTTAGTATTCAACTGAATTTTGACAAATTGGTTTAGGGTTCAATCTGGGTTTAGGTTGAATGCTATTTTAAAACAGTTTCACTGAGTTTACGTCACTCCTCATTCACACTCTCTCTATGTCTATATATATATATATATATTTTTTATTTTTTTATTATATATATATATATATATATATATATATATATATATATATATATATATATATATATATATATATATATATATATATATATATATATATATATATGCATATGTTTGTGAATATATATATGCATGTGTGTGTGCATGACTATATATATGATTATGTGTGAATCCTCTTTTAATTCTGAATTTGTATGACTGATTAGCATCCCAGTTTCATTGAGATCAGAGGGTTTCCTTCACCACAGCACACACACACACACAAGCCTCTTCCTCATTTTCTTATATGTATATGTATATATATATATATATATATATATATATATATATATATATATATATATATACACACACACATGTATATATGTATATCCTATTATGAGTATTGGAATATAAATGTGTATAAATATATGTGGTTGTTATGATAGGATATAGTTTAGGCTTAAAGAGTCAGTTTAGGTTTGACCCAATGAGCCTATATTGGCCTAGTTGACTATCAAGTCGACCAAGTTGACTAAAGTCAACTTTAAGTCAAACTTGATCTATGTAAACTCAAATGAGCTTAGAATGACTGGATAAGTTGTAGTTGACCTAAATTTTGGTAGATAGACTAGTTGACATATGGTTGACCAGGTTTGACCAGAGTTGACCAGGTTTGACCAGAGTTGACCAAAGGTTGACTTTGACCTAGAAGGACCTAGAATCATTTAGAGTGCATTGTAGACTATTCTTATTTCATGTTAGCCATGTTGTGACCTGTGTTGCTCTAAAATTGGACTCAGGATATCAGGCGAGTACATTCTCTGACCGTTTCGTACTTGGTAGCAATTATATTCTTGTCATAGTTTAATTTACTTAATGCTGACACGACATTATCACGGATTAGTACTATATGGATCTTTACATGAGATGTTATCCACCTCGGGTGCATCGAATACATTGTGTCATATGCTTTTCAAGAACATCATGTATTTTGTGGACTCTTATTATTCATGTATACTCATGTGCTCTCATGTACTCTCATGATCTCATGAGCTTCATGTATAAACTATCATGTGCAATAACATAACCTGTCTAGATTCTTGTGTATTGATTGGGGCATGGGGGAGTAGAAATAGTCATGTGAACAATTTCAAGTAGTGTAATCATGTACAAACTCTTTAGTGTAATTATGTGCAAATCAAGCCGTTCATATGTCTATCTTGTACTCTAAATCACATAGTCACTTACAGTTCTCTACTATTATATATAAATAGACTTGTTTATCAGTTTTCTCTATTTCTTTTATGCTTATTTCTTACAGCATTTCATGTATCTTAGCCTATCACATGCTTTATACTTCCTGTCAAGATATGAACTGCGTGAGATGTATTATGCTCGTTCCCGTCCTGATTGGACTGTTTAAAATATTATAGGTGATGAGGAGGAGTTCTATCCTAAGTATTATGGCACAGGCTTAGATGACACTGGTGACTTGGACCCTCAGGAGGATCCTACAGTTGCTGAGGACTTGCCTATTGTCTTGATTAGATCTATAGACTAGTTTCTCACTAGTTGTCTTACTCATGTACTTTCAGTTTTTAGATATTGATAGATGTTTGTATATTCAGATATTACTCTCATTGTAGCTGGTTAGGAATTACTCTTTATCTTACATTTTTATCTATTCTTTTTATTCCACCATAGATGCTGTTATCGAGTTGTACCTTTATATTGTTCTCCTTTGGAGTGTATATCATTGTACAGGTTTGGTTATTGCTATATGTGGTGACCTAGGATAGTGTTCTACTAGGTACGGGTCATGACACATTTTTAGTGGTGGCCCATGCAGGTCAAGTCGTAACTATTGCGATTTCGTAACGGTACTCGAACTAGAGTATTGCTACAGCCTACGGTAGGATATATGATATAAGTTAAGGTACTCAATCACATTAGAAAAACTCTTATCTAATTCCTGCTACTAATTGCCTTCTTTTGAAATGAACTATCCTCCTTTCATTATATCACTTCCTTCTCAGTAATTGATTCTTTGTTTTGATCCGTCTTCAGGATGGTGGAGACACGATCGCAGCGCACTGGTCAAAGGGATACCGCTGAGAGGTCTGCTACTTCTCGTCCGACCCAGCCGGGCCCGGGGACCACAGCACCTCTTGTTCCAGCTCAAGTGGGACCATCTACAACTTTTGTGGGTGCTCCTCCACCAGTTCCGAGGACTACCCCAGGAGTTCAGGGGATGCCACCACCTCAGGAAACAGTCGATGTGGGGCAGTTCTTTGCCTTCATGCAGCAGATGATGGAGACCCAGCGATGCTAGGCGGAGGATATGAGACAAGATATTAACAATGCCCATCAGTTAGCCATGGTGGCAGTAGAGAAGGTGACTGCCCAACCACAAGAAGGGCAGATACAGCCATACTAGCCGAGGACTCCGGGCATTCAGGATTTCTAGAAGATGTC
The DNA here is from genome assembly GCA_029216955.1 of Iris pallida. Lineage (NCBI taxonomy): Eukaryota > Viridiplantae > Streptophyta > Magnoliopsida > Asparagales > Iridaceae > Iris > Iris pallida. Next base: position 34,939,343 of record JANAVB010021999.1, read on the forward strand.
GCTACGAGACTTCAAGGGTACCGAGGGTATCCTATATGCCGACGACTGGATCGAGCATATAGAGGAGATTCTGTCTCACGGAGATACTAGCTAGGCTTCAGATAGAAGCAGCGGTAAACCAGATGCAGGACCTTGTCCGTACATGGTACCAGACCGACCCTAGGGTTGGTACTCAGGGGCAAACTTGTGACGCTTTAAAGAAGCTCTTAAAGGAGAAGTTCTTCTCCGACACAGCACTTGACGCCTTGGAGACGCAGTTCAAGAAATTGGTCTAGGGGAACCAGACAGTAGAAGAGTACACTGGAGAGTTCTGCCGTCTGGGCAAATTTGTGGAGGGCCTGAGCGAAATAGCGAAGGCTAGAAGATTCAGGAAGGGCTTGATTAAGGAAGTCAAGTCCTTGACCAAGAGCAACAGGAATGCTACTTTCGAGGAGATTCTGATGGGAGCTATGGTAGCGGAGGACGAACTTGAACTAAAACTGAAGAGTGGTCGTGATTCATATGGAGCCAGCAGCAGTGGAGGCCAGGCCAAGAGGCCTCATTATCAGCATTAGCAAAAGCCATTTCAGCAGCAGCTATTCTAGAGTCAAAGTCGTGTGCCTTTTCAGCAGAAGCAGATACAGCAGGCGCCTAGACAGTAATAAGTCAGCAGTTGCACTTTCTGTAAGAAGCCAGGACATGTGTGGAACGAGTACAGAAAGAGGCTAGGCAAGTGCCTCCTTTGTGGATCAGCGGAGCACCAGTTAAGGGATTGTCCCATGTCTTCGTGACGTACATCACACGGAACAGCAGCCAAGGCTCCGACAGGGCAGCAGAAAGGACCATTGCCGACCCAGCAGCAGAAGTTTACCCAGCACCAGCAGCAGACCAGAGGAGGTCAGCAGGGACGAGCCTTTGCCATGTCAGCCGAGGATGCAGAGGCAGTAGGAGATCTGATAGCAGGTTATGTTCTTTTTGAGTCTTTTCTTGCATTCGCTTTGTTTGATTCGGAGGCTTCCCATAGTTTTGTGTCTATGTCTTTTGCTGTTAGACACTAGCTTTCTTCTGAACCACTACATAGGACTTGCAAGATCACGACTGAGGGTGGTGTCATCCTCGTCCGTGATGTTTGTAAAGATCGGAGAGTAGTTTTGGGAGGCCGAGAACTGGATATGAGTTTTCTCGTAATGCCATTACCGAACTACGATATTGTACTCGGTATGGATTGATTGAGCAGGCACTATGCTATTATAGATTGTCACGGTGGTAGAGTTCTCTTTGGAGTGCCAGGGAAGCCAGAGTTCGAGTTCACCAAACGAGAGACGGACCAGAGCAGCAGAGTTTTCTGTGGAGCTTCAGCAGAGGAGCAGAGCGTGCCATATCCATTGATAGCTGAGTTCATGGATGTATTCTCGGAGGAGTTGCCAGGGTTACCTCCGGACAGAGATGTGGAGTTCTCTATAGATTTGGTGCCCGGTGCAAAGCTAGCTGATATCTCAGCACGTCTATAGAGTGAACAACAACGAGCTAATAGAGTTGAAGAAGCAGGTGGATGAGTTGCAGGACAAGGACTTCATCCGATCGAGTTCTTCACCATGGGGCTGCACCAGTACTCTTTTTGCCGAAGAAAGATGGGTCGGTACGGATGTGTATCGACTACATTGCTCTCAACAGCCTCACGATCAAGAACAAGTACCCGCTGCCGAGGATCGTTGATCTGTTCGATCAGTTGTGCGGAGCAAAGATATTCTCCAAGATTGATCTGAGGTCAGGTTACCATCAAGTGAAGGTGATGAAGGATTACGTTATGAAGACAGCATTCAGGACACGGTATGGCCAGTTTGAGTTCATGGTGATGCCGTTTGGGTTAACTAATGCTCCGACGGTATTCATGAACTTGATGAACAAGGTGTTCCACCAGTACTTGGACAAGTTCGTGGTGCTGTTCATCGATGACATCTTCATATATTCGAAGACCGTCAGAGGAGCACGAGGAGCATCTGAGAGTGGTTCTAGAGACTCTCAGGAAGGAGCAGCTTTACGGCAAGCTTTCGAAGTGTGAGTTCTTTTTGGACCAAGTTGATTTTCTGGGTCATGTTGTGACCGGAGATGGGATCTCAGTAGATCCGAAGAAGATCAGAGCAGTTGAGACATGGACAGCACCGAGTTCAGTTGCGGAGATCAGGAGCTTTCTGGGATTAGCAGGTTACTAGAGGAGGTTCATTCAGGATTTCTTCCGGATTGCAGAGCCATTGACTAGGCTGACCCAGAAGGATGTAGAGTTTATCTGGTCAGAGGAATGTCAGATTGCTTTCGACGAGTTGAAGAAGCGACTGACGACAGCCCCGATTTTGACATTGCCATCAGGATCGGGCAGGTTCACTATCTACAGTGATGCCTCAAGGAAGGGTCTGGGTTGTGTCTTGTAGCAACATGGGAAGGTGATTGCATATACATCCAGGCAATTACGTCCCCATGAGAAGAACTACCCTACCTATGACTTGGAGTTGGCGGCAGTTATCTTTGCTCTTAAGTTGTGGAAGCACTATCTATACAGAGAGCGTGTGGAGATCTTTATAGACCATAAAAGGTTGAAGTATGTGTTTACATAGAAAGAGCACAACATGAGGCAGCACAGGTGGTTGGAGTTGATGAAGGACTTTGACATTTCATTACAGTATCACCCAGGGAAGGCCAATGTGGTTGCCGATGCCTTGAGTAGGTATCCGGTAGCTATGTGTTTGATGATGGATCGTCACTTGTTAGCAGATTTAGAGAGCCTGGGGATCGAGGTGATTGTGACAGGAGTTCAGATTCAGATGTGGGGCCTTCAGATTCAGTCAGACTTGATGGAGTGAATCAAGTCGACCCAGTTCGAGGATGTTACTCTGCGGTGTATCCGAGAGCATGTTCGAGCAGGATTGGTGGATGGTGAGTTTATTCTTGCAGAGGATGGCACATTGAGGCACTGTTCCAGACTGTGTGCCTAGCAGAGAGCTTCGGGAGCAGGTTATGAAGAAGGCCCATCGCTCTCAGTACACTATGCATCCAGGTACCAACAAGATGTATACGGATCTGAAGGAGCATGTATGGTGGTATGGGATGAACCGGGAGGTAGTTCGCTTCGTAGCCAGATGTTTAGTCAGTCAACAGGTTAAGGCAGAGAGGCAGAGGCCAGGAGGACTGCTACAGCCATTGTCCATTCTGGAGTGGAAGTGGGAGCACATCACGATGGACTTTGTTTCTGTATTGCCGCGTACACCAGGAGAAAATAACGCAATTTGGGTCATCGTAGATAGGTTGACCAAAGCAGCCCACTTTTTGCAATTTAAAGTGGGTACATCGACGAAGAGGCTAGCAGAGATGTATATACGGCAGATTGTCAGGATACACGGAGTTCCGGTGCGCGTTGTCTCAGATCAGGATAGTCTCTTTACTTTCCATTTCTGACGGAGTCTGCAGACTAGTTTGGGAACTCAGCTCAAGTTCAGTACTGGATACCACCCTCAGACGGACGGACAGTCAGAGAGGACTATTCAAACACTCGAGGACATGCTGCAAACTTGTGTCTTGGATTTTGGAGGTTTCTGGGAGGATTATTTGTATTTAGTGGAGTTTGCATACAACAACAGTTTCTAGGCCAGCATTGGGATGTAAACATTTGAGGCACTGTACGGGCGTAGATGTCGTACACCCTTGTCTTGGGATGACGTTAGAGAGCAAGCTTTATTGGGACCTGAGATGGTTGTTGACGCAGCCGAGAAGGTGAAGCTCATCAGAGATCGACTTCGCGTGGTGCAGGACAGACAGCGGCATTGGGCCGATAGCCACCGAAGACCTTTACAGTTTGAGGTACAGCTTAGACTTAGGAGTAGGATTCAGTTTGTTTTGTGATTTTGTTTTGTCTAATCATGTGATTGTTATAGTTAAGTTTGAGACTATGTTCGTGCTAGCTTAGAGATCTGGTGTTCCTGAGGATTTCTCCAATGCGTGGTACTATTCGCTTTGGCGGAGGTGGAAAGCTTAGTCCGCGTTTCATCGAACCTTTCGTCGTCAGCAAAAGAGTCGGTGACGTGTCATACAGACTGGAATTGCCCCCTGCATTAAAGGAAGTCCACAATGTATTTCTCGTGTCGCAGTTGAGATGGTATGTGGCAGATCCCAGCCATGTACTAGACCATTCCAAGATCGAGGTGGGCCCTACTTTTAGTTATCCAGAACAGCCTCTGGAGATTCTGGATCGATGAGAGAAGGTGTTGAGGAACCATACTATACCCTTGGTTTGCATAGCTTGGAGGCACCACTCTCTGGGTGAGTCTACCTGGGAGATGGAGGACGAGATGCGCGAGAAATACCCTTATCTTTTTCTGCCATGAGGTATGACTTTTCTATCTTTCTCATCTATTCAGTTTTTTCTTTAATATCGAGGATGAAATTCTTTTAAGGAGGGTAGATTTGTCACATCCATTTTTCTATTAAGGGTATTTTAGTAATTATAAAATTCTTTTGATTATTTTAATATATATTATATTATTGGTGTTGTGATTTTGGCCTGTGACAGTATAGCCTTAGTGCAACCTAGCCTAGTGTCTCACCATGACTTAGTGACCTAGTAGTATGATTTGTTAGGATTAGTAATTCTATTCTAAGGTTAGAAGCTATTGGCATATTTATTAGGGCTAGTTAGCAACTTCCTTTTTTATGTTTTATTTTAGCCATAAAAAGGAGGCCCAAGCCCAATCATTAGAAAACCTTAGCCGATCTAGGTATGGCCGGCCAAACTAGGTCAAAGGGGGGGAGTACTTAAGATCTCTTCATCTCTCCTTTTTATTCCTTCTCTCCTGGAAAACCTAAGTATGTTTCTCTCCTCACCTTCTCATTTCTTCTCCTTTTAAACCCTAGTCTTTTGCATTAGGTTCTGATCATTGTTTATGAATCATTGTGGTTGAGGAAATTCAGAATTTGGTTGCATTGAAGTTTTGGAGCCTCAAGGAGGATCTACACAATTGAAGCTTTCCGTAGGAATTCATCCCAATATGTAAATTCTTCAAAACTCTATAATTTCATGAATTATTCCTGTAGATGCATCCATCTAGGTGCCCCCTAGCTGTAGGATGAATTACGTAAGAATTTGTATTAAATTGGTGTCCGTATCGGACACGCATCAGCGCAAACATGCATGTGTTTGATGAAATGCCACAAAGGATTTATTATTCATAATTTTGTAATCTAATTGATTGGATTTGTAGATCTATACATGACTTTCGATTTTGTTTTGGACTGAACACATTTTCAGTCGTGTTCGTGTCCAGAATCGGACACGAACCACAGCACGAGACACGCGCATACGTGCCCTGCTGATCGGGTGGCAGTACGCAGTGTCTGTGTCACTTGGACACGTGAAACTAGGTGTATAGCTTGGAGACATGACTGACATGTCAGCCCCCAAGTGCCATGTCATCTCGTTTTGTGTCGGACTCGCAAGTCGAGCAGCATGGATCAGGGCCTGTCGTGCGCGCGCAGTTCAGTCGCGTCCGATACGCATCTCTTGCGACACGAGGACACGTCGTGGTGATGTGTCAGGGACACGAATGTGTAGCCCTACACCGGGGCTAGGTGTGGGCATGAGCACGTGGCTCCACGTGGCCTGTGTTGTGTCCACGAAGATGAGACACGGCCGCAGTTGGAGACTGATACTGTGTTCACTGATATTGTGTTTTGAGAGTTTGGACACCTTCGTGTCCACTTGCTTGGACACGAACACTTCCCCCTGACACGAACACATATGTAGAACACTTTGATCACCCTGATTTGGATTAATAATGGATTTTTGAGTTTTAACATCACTTTTAATTGTTAATTAATGATTAATTTGTAATGTTAACTTATATATATATATATATATATATATATATATATATATATATATATATATATATATATATATATATATATATATATATCAGAGATGCACGGTTACACATTGGGTTTTGATTCTCAGTTTGGTTCATTCTCAGTTTACTAATAAACATATATAAAACTGAGTTGGGTTCATTCTCAGTTTTTGTTTGACAGTTTTGAATTAGGTTTTAAAATCCGATTTTTGAGGATGAGTTACTGTTTTGAAAGGTAATTTGTTAATGATAAACATGTATGCATGTCTGACAGAGGAGTTCATAGCTGGGTTCATATTAAGTTGCATGATTGGGTTGTAAATTTAATTTTTTTTGACCGTTTTGACACTGTGCATTGATAAGGGCTGATACATGGTTTTTCTTTTTAGTATTCAACTAAATTTTGACAAATTGGTTTAGGGTTCAATCTGGGTTTAGGTTGAATGCTATTTTAAAACAGTTTTACTGAGTTTACCTCATTCCTCATTCACACTCTCTCTATGTCTATATATATATATATATATATATATATATATATATATATATATATATATATATATATATATATATATATATATATATATATATATATATATATATATTTATATATATATATATATATTTTATATATATATATATATATATATATATATATATATATATATATATATATATATATATATATATATATATATATATTCACAAACATATAACCTCATTCCTAGATATATATATATAGACATAAAGAGAGTGTGAATGAGGAATGAGGTTATATGTTTGTGAATATATATATATATATATATATATATATATATATATATATATATATATATATATATATATATATATATATATATATTAAAAAAAAATATATATATATATATATATATATATATATATATATATATATATATATATATATATATATATATATATGTGTGTGTGTGTGTGTGTGTGTGTGTGTGTGTGTGTGTGTGTGTGTGTGCATGACTATATATATGATTATGTCCTCTTTTAATTTTGAATTTGTATGACTGAATAGCATCCCAGTTTCACTGAGATTGGGAGGGTTTCCTTCACCACAGCACACACACACCTACAAGCCTCTTCCTCATTTTCTTATATGTATATATATATATATATATATATATATATATATATATATATATATATATATATATATATATTATATATAATTATATATATATATATATATATATATATATATATATATATATATATATATATATATATATATATATATATATATATATATATATATATATATATATGTGAAAAAAAAAATTATATATATATATATATATATATATATATATATACATGTGAAAAAAAAAAATATATATATATATATATACACACACACACACACATGTATATATGTATATCCTATTATGAGTATTGGAATATAAATGTGTATGAATATATGTGATTGTTATTATAGGATATAGTTTAGGCTTAATGAGTCAGTTTAGGTTTGACCCAATGCGCCTATATTGGCCTAGTTGACTATCAAGTCGACCAAGTTGGTAAAAGTCAACTTTAAGTCAAACTTGATCCATATTAACTCAAATGAGCTTAGAATGACTGGATAAGTTGTAGTTGACCTAAATTTTGGTAGATAGACTATTTGACATATGGTTGACCAGGTTTGACCAGAGTTGACCAGGTTTGACTAGAGTTGACCAAAGCTTGACTTTGACCTAGAAGGACCTAGAATCATTTAGAGTGCATTGTAGACTATTCTTATTTCATGTTAGACATGTTGTGACCTGTGTTGCTCTAAAATAGGACTCAGATACTCCAGCTCAGACACATTCTCATCAGACAGCCAGGATATCAGACGAGTACATTCTCTGACCGTTTTATACTTGTTAGAAATTATATTCACTGCAAGAAACCAGGGTGTCTTACAACAGTCAAAAACCATTACAAAAACAATATAACCCGTTGCAAAATCATTTTGCAACAATTATTGGTACCATTGTAAATTCGAGCGTTGTAAATTCCTCTTGCAACGGTTATAGAAGGTTTTTGCAACATTTTTGTAAATAGTTGTAAATAACATATTATGCAACGGATCTCACGTCAATGCATAACGTTTACATAGTGTTGTCAACAATATATTTGGCAACAATTTACAAACCAATGTAAATACTGAGTAAAGCACAATGGTTGATAACTGTTGCCTAAAATATTTCATGCAACGGTTAAAAATTATTGCGGATGGTCAATTAAAAATACTTTTTTTACCTCCAATGGGGCTCGAACTCCCAACCTCCTGGATCACATGCCTCTACTCTACCACTAGGCTACAAGATCATTTTTATATAAATACTTATATATATAATATATATGTACTTATATCATTTTCATCATATGAAGCTTTTGGATCGATGTTAAATATGTTCTCTAATATTTTTTGTTAGCGAACAAGGAACCAATTAATACGAGTAATTATAATGATTAAATCCCTATTATGTATAAATAAAATTCAAATTAGACATTGAATTTGCAACGACTATAAACAAACTGTTGCAAGATCAATATTTTGTAATAGTTGTTTATTCTTTTGACAATGGTTATCGTAAACATTGTTATTAAACAAAAAAATTGCAACTGGTAGCATAAATCGTTGCAAAATCATTATAAATAATAAGCCCACTCACAACAGGTTGCAAAAATTGTTGCACAACTGTTGCTAACAATGAGCCTTTTTATAAGGCTTTATGTGATCGTTGCAAAATATTAATAAATTTGTAACAAATACTTAAAACCCTTGCATAACCATTGCTCATTCAACTCGCTTTTACAACACTTTCATGAAATTGTTGCTTGACAAGTGTTTATGAACCGTTATAAAAAAATGTATTAGGCAATGGTTAATCTATAACAATTGCAAATATATTTAATTTAGAAACAGTTATTTCAACCGTTACGTAACTGTTGCAAATTATAGTTCCAATAACATTCATAAAAGTATTGCACTAAAATCGTTGTAAAATAGGGGTATTTTTTGTACTGATTCTTGTCGTAGTTTAATTTACTTGATGCTGAAACGACATTATCACGGATTAGTACTATATGGATCTTTACATGAGATGTTATCCCCCTCGGGTGCATCGAATACATTGTGTCATGTGCTTTTTATGAACATCATGTATTTTGTGGACTCTTATTATTCATGTATACTCATGTGCTCTCATGTACTCTCATGATCTCATGAGCTTCATGTATAAACTATCATGTACAATAACATAACCTGTCTAGATTCTTGTGTATTGATTGGGGCATGGGGGAGTAGAAATAGTCATGTGAACAATTCCAAGTAGTGTAATCATGTACAAACTCTTTAGTGTAATCATGTGCAAATCAAGCCGTTCATATGTTTATCTTGTACTCTATAACACATAGTCACTTACAGTTCTCTATTATTATATATAGATAGACTTGTTTATTAGTTTTCTCTCTTTTTTAATGCGTATTTCCTACAATGTTTCATGTATCTTAGCCTATCACATGCTTTATATTTCTTGTCAAGAAATGAACTGCGTGAGATGTATTGTGCTCGTTCCCGTCCTGATTGTACCGTTGAAAATATTACAGGTGATGAGGAGTTTTGTCCTACGTATTATGGCACAGGCTTAGATGACACTGGTGACTTGGACCCTCAGGAGGATCCTACAGTTGCTGAGGACTTGCATATTGTCTAGAGTAGATCTATAGACTAGTTTCCCACTATTTGTCTTATTCATGAACTTTCAGTTTCTGGATATTGATAGATGTTTGTATTTTCAGATATTACTCTCATTGTAGCTGGTTAGGAATTACTTTTTATCTTATATTTTCATCTATTCTCTTTATTCTACCTTAGATGCTGTGATTGAGTTGTACCTTTATATTATTCTCCTTTGGAGTGTATATTATTGTACAGGTTTAGTTATTGCTAGATGTGATGACCTAGGACAGCGTTTTACTGCCGATACTGCAGCGTAGGCTGGACGTACCCACTTCTCGTACCCTTACACTGGGTGCAGGTCGTGACATTTGTCAATCATGTTACAGCACTTAGGCAGACAGAAATAAAGTTTCAACACGAACTAACACTTGCTCGACGACTAAACACCTCAAAAGAATAATTTACAATAGAGTGGGAGAGCAAAATAAAAAACACACTCGTTGCTAGGGTTACGCCTGGTGTTCACCATCTGGCTGGAAAGGAGATAGATCCTTGGGTGCTACTCCGAAATCTGGCCATACAAAACCAGCTGGGTCAGACCCTAGAAAGAGCAAGTGCTACAAGGGAGGCCCCACTTAGGAACTAAAACCAGCATAAACGGAATAGAAGAACTGATAGAAGAATATAATTAAATAACGCGAAAGATAAGAGATAGGAGAAAACACTAGCCTGCATTAAGAAACAAGAAGTGGAATATAATTCCCATAGTAATCATGAGACAATCTTTCAGGCATGGCCAATTAAGTCCTACGGCTTGCTATCATTAGCTAACTAGCTAACTAGGGTTATCATAGGCCTAGTTACTAATAAGATGCAGTGAGATGTTCCTGCAGTCATAAGCCCTGCAGACTATCCATGTTATCCCGGCGGGGTTACAAGAGCTATGAAGATTACTGGGGTACTTTAGTACTTATGATTCAAGAAGTGCAATGTCACGCCCCGATCCCGGAGGATCGAAATCTATTAACTGGGCGTGTTGCCATACAAGTCTAGATTGTACTTGTATAAGACAAAACCATTACAGTTCCTGGTATTTCTCAAAAAACAACGACAGCACAACAAAACTAAGCAGATAATTAAAGTCACACAAGATATAAAGAAATGTATCTCTTTATTGATAATTTGCAATAGTTTACCAGACTTGCAGTGGAATATAGAGTTTTCAACAGATTACAAAACTCTTGAATAGCCAAATGAATATATACACTTTCCCTTTAGGCTACAACTGAATATGCCAACTTCTTTACAATAAACTTGCCAATTTTGCTACAATCTCACTAGTACAACTGAGTTACACTGTTCCATACATTATGTCACGTATAGCGAAAAACATTGTCTTGTAAGAAGAGCTTTTGCGCACCCATCCGATTCATCGATGCCAAGCAATGATTAAATGATTTAAAGACTAGTCGATGACCTACTAGTGTGTGGCAGTTGCGTTGCAACCATTGCCTGGATTACGGAGAATGAGAGTTCACTACAGCCAGCAGCGCACTGGCGAGGCACGAACTCTAAGTTGAAGTAATTTCTGACATTCATAGATTTTCGAGTATTATTGAGACCTTGTCCTAAGTTCTTCATATTTTGATCTCTTGGGTTGCTTCGTCGATAATTGTTGGAAATGGATAAAGTTGATACAACATTCGATAACATACCGTTATTTAAGTCATGGAACCGAAATTCCACAACAGCTAGATATATACTAGCTGGGCAGGGATTCGAAGTAAAGTAATTTCAAATATCTATATGTTCTTGGATACCATAGAGACTATATTTCCTTTTCATATGATTATTGATTTCCGTGAGTTACAAATCCTTGCACGTTTTCCTTGATTTGATACTAATACTGCCTGGGAAGTTTCCATACCTTTTCTATATCAACCCTTGCAATTTCCCTTCTTGCATCTTATCGTTGGACTATTTGATTTTCTCAATAAAAATACATTGGGCGCACGACAATTGGCACGTGTAACGAGAATAGCGTGCGGCGCTAAAGAGCGCACGACGCTAGGTGGCGTTCGGTGAGAAGCACGGGGTGGCATGCGGCAAGTGGCGCTGGGCCAAGTGGCGCGCGACCGAAGAGCGCGGTGCTAAAGAGCGCACGGCCAGAATAGCGCAGCGCTAAGGAGCACGCACGCAACAAGATGGCACGGCGCTAAAGAGTGCGCGCACGCTGTTCATCTTCTCCAACCAGCACAAAATGCTTAGTTGAACCCATGAACTTTAAAATGCCATAACTCCTCCAAAAAGAGTCGATATCAAGATTTTCAGGTCAAAATTGGATAGAACAAATTTTCCTAGAACATGGAACAACTGGTTTTTTTAAAAATATCAAGTTTTAATAGATCAAAACCAAAAAAAAAATCTTAAGACTTAGATCTACAAAAATCCATCCATCAAAACCAAAAATGCCATGTCCTAAAGAAGCTTTAGAATCATTCAAGGAAGAGAATGGAACAATAAAACTTGAGATCCGTCTTGAAGCAAGTTGCACTTGACTAGGGTTGGTGGAGGAGTAAATGTGGAAAAAGATGAAGAATGTTGAGAAGTAATGAGAAATAATGGAGGAGAGAGCAAAGTTGGTTTATATATCAACTCTTCTCATCTCAAACCCAACCAAAACAAACCAAGCCAAGCCACGTCAAGCCAAACCGAACCAAGGGCAAATTAAAACAAGACTAGGCTAAACAAGACAAGTCAAAATACGGGTCACGTGACAAATTTTAGAATTCTGTACACGTATACTGAAAATACGTATAACGAAAAATGGGAGTGACACCTGTCGCCTTTCGGACTACAAGCGCAGCTTCTCGCATTCTTGTTGGAATGTTGCGGCCTGCCTCTACTGCATTTCGAGCATCTACAACATCCGCTCCATAGGACTGTCGGAAGTTCCAGTTTTGGCTGGTATCCTCCCCGTTGGGTTGACGGAAGGTGCCACGACCCGCTCCCGAATATTCGAATACAAGTCGGACACGCCTAGCCTACGTTGGAAGACTTAACGTAGTAAGCAGTAAACATCTAAGGAAAAACTCTAAGAATAACATAAAAATAAACATCACAGCATCTAACCATCCAACAATGATCACCATAATCCACAAGTCATAATACAATTTATACATAAAGGTACCAGAGACAAATTCGGTAACAAGAATGAAATAAAAGTATGAACTCTCAATATACAACATCTAGAAGTAAAGCTAAACAAATCTAAACCTGTAACCTCTAGCTAAGTCATGGCTCTATCCTGCTCAGCTAAGATCCCGTACTCAGGCCCATAAGGTTGAACGGTATCCTCAAGTACACCTACAACCTATCCAGCCAGGAGCGAAGCAAAGTACAATTCTTGGTAATGAACAAGAACATCATGATATGAAAAAGAGTACAGGAGAACATGAAATATAAAGTACAGGAAAAGAACATAAAAGTACAAGAATGTAAAGTATAGGAAATAAAAGTACAAGAAGTAAATCCTGAACCTAAAGTACAAGACATGACATATGCACAATATTTGAAATACAGCTAGCATATGTGACCGGCTGTAGTAAGCACAGGAACAAGCACATGAAATGGGTACGGCTTAGGGCCCGCGTACATGGTGCGAGGCCTAAGCTATCAACCTGAATTTTTGATCTTTGGGTTTGGTCACATAGCTAGTATAATTTCCCTCCCCAAGTACAAGTAAAATTTAAGAACATGAAAGTACAATAGTATAGGATATCATGTCACATCGTGTCATCAAGAGAAGCACATGATATGAATGTAAATGAACATAAACCATAGAATGTACTTGCCATGCTCAGGGTGATCAAAAATATAAGGAAGATCTGTAGGTCCACCTGATAATGATACAATTTGGTTAACTTCTAAACAAGTTATACTAGCCACTCTCATCTACTAACCAAATCCATCTATAGAATATTTATAAGTATACTAGTTATACTCTAGATATAGGACAACAAGTATATATAATTGTTATCCACAAGCACACTTATATACCATAAATATTTACTATCCCTTGATGCTACCAGCCTTATGGACTGTTAATACAAGTATCTGAACTTGGTTCCATTTAATGGGCCTTAACCACAGCTGAATTTAGTCCATTTTATGTAAGGCAAGACTTATATACTATTCACTTGTAGCCTGTAGTTCTAATAGTTTCCATATGATCGCCCAACTTTATTATATCATAACAGTTATTCACAGGTTTGAAAGGGACAAAAGTACACTTGATATATTTAAATACTACAACTTTATTGCATCTAAACCAACCTACAGTAAAAGAAGGCTCACTCCAAAAACTCCTGCTAGATTACATAGAGTAACAAAAGAAGCAACACCCAACATTTCCAATCAACAAATACAATTAAAACTACTAATCCAACATAACTTCAGTACAGTTAATACATAAATGAAACCTACTCCATTTGAAATTAAAACTCTCCAACGGCTACTAGGGTTCAACTTCTCCTCCCTTCCCTGCACACTAGACTAAATTGCTCTAATCTCTCAGTCTACAACTTCAAGCAACCTCATCTGGACCTCACCTAGCCCTGAAAATGCAAAGCTTGAGTGCAGCCTGGGCTCCAGACATGGACTTGAAACGACTCAAACACGCCTCATGGGTGGAGCATGATCCCTAACTCAAACACAACAAGGATGCTATGCACCTTCAACTCCAGGTCTAACCCCTGTTACACACACCAACTCAACTCTAGGTCTTTATTCCACATCCTTCGCGCCACCGATCACCGAACACAAAGGCTTAAACACCAACCTCTGGACACGCAGCAACACCGTTTTGGTACATTCGCGAATCCCTTGACTCAAGACTGATCCTTACATGGCCCACCATACTCTGCGACTTGCTACTCCCTGTTCTTGCTCTCGTTCGGCTGACCCATTGCTATAGTCACCCAAACTCATAACCATCATGGACACAAACTCTGCTAGACACGAACAGTACAGCGGACATCGATACTACACACCCTGCATCCGAACCAACTCTACTAAACGACCACAACAACAACTCCCAAATATAACAATATTCACACTAATAGAGAGTACAAATTTGATATCTGAACGAACTATACTGTGCACAAATACGATTCGAAGAAGCGACAAGCCACAGAGATTCAGACACAGTCCTCTTCATGTCCGAGAAATGGATCGAGCTCGGTTCAGACCTTTCATCAAACAGTTGCGGCGTATATGAACAAAACATTTTCAGAAGCAAATTCAACACGATTCCTGATGGAAAAATCCCTAGAAAAACAATAAAAGATCACGGGACTTGCTCACCAGTGATCAAAATCAAAATCAGAGTCGATCCCCTTAGGAATCAACGATTTGTTGATCGAACATTCTGATCAATACATCAAGAGAATCCAAATCACTTCTTAAATCAAAACACATCAAGTCCCCAGATTTGAATGATTTGGACCAAAACTTACCGATCGGTTCTCCGTTTTTGATGAAGACGACTTTTCGAAATAGGATCCCTACACGAGCTTGAACGACGACGAAGAATGATCAATCAAGAACTCGATCGAAGAATCGATCTACTCCAATGTTTAATGCTAGCCATGTGTCGAATTACTTATTGAAACCTGATCGCTCCCAATTTGACGAGGGAACTCGACGTCACGTCCTCACTGCTGTAGGGATCACCAGAGAAGTGATACCGTCACCGTCGAGGGAGAAGAATCACGAATGTGCTCAATCGTCGGTGTGGAGCTCTCCTGCTGCCACCATAGTTGCGGCTTCCTCTTCAAGAAATTTAAGGTTATGACTCGAGAGGGCAATGGAAGGAAAAGAATTGGAAAGGAAGCACTGGAGTGAAAGAACGAATGGAAAAGAAAGAGGGAGGAGCGGTTTATAAAGGTAGTTAGATTTTGTTGGTTTCATGATGAGAAAGAAATGATTTAGCGAGAAAAAGAGATTTGAAGAATTTGGTGAAGTAGTCTCTGCTATGAACTGCAAAGGCCCCCCATGGCTTTACAGGTTAACTAACATTCCAAAACTGGTTTTTTAAACTTATCTGGGCTTTAAAAGTAGACCCAAAAAATAATGCCTATCACATATTACCATATTTACTTTAAAATCATTAGTATTCAAGGGATAACATATATAACCATTTTTTAAAAAACATTGGAAAATACTATATTTAATAATCTCTGGGAAGCGGGGTTACAAATCTCCCCCCCCCCCCCCCCCCAGAAAAATTTGTCCTCGAAATTTCAAGGAGCATGACATGACACAAAGTTCAAAAATCGGTTAGGCACGAGTGCTAATACGCTCAATGAATAGGTACAAAGATCATACAAATTTGAAATGACTTAGTGTGGCATGGCACGATCGATAACAATAAAAAATTAGTCAAGCCTGGAGTGGAATGGAATTTAGTTAGGACCAAGTACGATTATTACGTACAAAGAGCTGAAATAACCTGATTTAATAACGATCGAGATTTTGATTAGGCACGAAGTGAATGAGGTTCAATTATGCCTCAGAAAGGTAAAATCACTAAGGCACAAATTTAAAAAGCATGATCAAAATTGAAAATTTTAGCACGATTGAAAATAAAAGAAAATGGTAAAACCCCGGTTAGATAGGCATGATCAAAATTTAGACAATGCACGATCAAAATATATGCATGATTAGACCTTCTTGTTGAATGCCTGTGATATACGGGCTTGATAGAGTTCGATGCGTTGTTGAGCTAGGAGACATTTTTTGTCAAGTGCCTCCAATTTTTGCAGACGGCGACATTGATTGTCTTCCTCTGTTAGTTGATTTGTGACTGCTACACGGAGTGAGGGTATCTGGATCTCGAGAGGCAGTACCGCTTCGCTTCCATAGACCAGGGAGAATTGTGTGTTGTCCGTCGGGGTCCGTACCGTTGTGCGGTAGGCCCAAAGGCATTCGTCGAGCTTTTCATCCCAGTCGCGTTTATTGGATGACACGACTTTTTGAGTAGCTTGACGATAGTCTTGTTGAACGCCTCGGCCAATCCGTTTGCTGCCGGATTGTAGGAGGTTGAGGCCACATTTTGAATATGATTCTTGTCACAGAATCTGCTGAAAACATGGCTGATGAACTGAAGACCGTTATCGTGGATGATCCTCCGAGGTACCCCGAAACGGTAGATGACATGGTGCTTGATGAAGCTGATCACCCTAGAGCTCTTCACTTTTGCCAGTGGAACTGCTTCCGCCCATTTGGAGAAGTAGTCGGTGATGGCTAAGATGAAGCGGTGTCCCCTTGATGAAGGAGGGGTGATCGGACCTACAATGTCCATGCCCCAGGCTTCAAAAGGCCAGGAGGCGACCGTAGGATGTAGTGGTTCTGACAGTGTACGGATGAAGTAAGCGTGAAGCTGGCACGCATGGCACTTTTTAGCATAGTCGACAGTGTCGGCTGCCATGTTTGGCCAGTAGTAGCCCATGCGTCGCAGTCGATCCGGCAACTTAGGGCCAGGTTGATGGGCCCCGCAGGTTTTATCGTGAGCTTCTCGAAGGGCTTCGGCTGCTTTTTCGTTGGACAAACATCGAAGGAGAAGTCCATCGTAGGAGCGTCGGTACAGCATTTTAGTAGCTATATCGTAATAGAATCGAAGGGAATGCCTTCTGACTGAGACGGCTTCTTTTTGGTCCTCTGGAAGAATTCTGTAGACAGCGAAGTCGATGAACGGGAACCTCCAGTATCGGACATTAACACCAGCACTTGTTGATATGGCATAGGCCATTTGTGAGCATAGGTTGTTTTTAGGACAGACCAAGTCTCGACCAACTACCGTGACGTAGTGTTGAGTCCCGAGGGGTGCTGCCAATGAGACAGCGAGGCCAGCCAGAGCGTCAGCCTCCAGATTTTGTAAACGAGGTACATGTTCGATGAAGAACTTGGTGAAGGTTGAAATGATGTTCAATGCAACTTCATAGTAAGGAATCAAATCTTCATGGCGAACTTCGTATTGCCCTCTGATCTGGTTAACGACGAGTTTTGAGTCATCGTAGGCTTCCAGATGATTCATCCCCAGCTGTTGCGCCAGTTGGAGTCCCATAATGAGTGCATTGTATTCGGCAACTTTGTTGGAGCACCGCTTAGAAAGGGAGTAGGTACGCTGTATGACCAGCAGATCGGGGGAGACTAAGACTACCCCCACTCCTGCGATGATTTGGCCTTTGGGGCCTGTTCTTGAAGCGCCATCGAAAAACATCCGACAGACGGAGTTTTTTTCGGTGACGTTTGATTCTTGGACCTCATCCGGGATGTCTTCATAGAGTCTTGAGGACTCAGGGATGGGGTGTGCAGCTAAAAAGTCGGCTAGAGCTTGACCCTTAACGGCTTTTTGTGGAACGAACACCATGTTGTATGGCGTTAGCAGGATCGCCCATGTAGCTAGCCGGGAGTTCAATGATCCTGGCTTCGTCATGAGAACTCTGAGTGGGTTGACTCGGGAGATGACATGAATTGTCTGGCCTGAGACATAATGGCGAGTCTTCTGGATGGCGAATACCAAAGCCAAACACTCTTTTTCAACGTGGTTGTACCGGTGTTCGGCCTCGATCAGTGTTCTACTAAGGTAGTAGATAGCTTGCTCATAGCCTGCATCGCTGTTCTGAGCCAGCAAAGCGCTGAGGGAATGATCCATGGCACGGACGTAGAGGAGAAATGGCTTGCCGGCGACGGGTGCCACCAGGACTGGCGGGCTCGTCAAGTAAGCCTTTATATCGTCGAAAGCTTTTTGGCATTCCTCTATCCAGACGTAAGAGACTCCCTTCTTCATGAGCTGAGTGAAGGGTTGACATTTTCCGAAAAGGTTTGCTATAAACCTCCGGATGTATGCCAGACGCCCAAGCAGGCCTCAAAGTTCTCGGAGGTTCTTCGGAGGGTCCATGTTAAGGATGGCTTTGGTCTTCTCGGGATCGACATGAATGCCTTTCGCCGTGATAATGAAGCCCAAGAACTTTTCGCTAGAAACCCCTAGGAAGGATTTAGCGTGGTTCATCTTGAGTTGATGCGCTCGTATGAGATCGAAGACTGTCTTGAGGTCTTGTAGGTGATCTCCTTTTAGACGGCTTTTGACCGCGATGTCGTCAACATAGCATTCGACCGTTTTGCGAAGATGCTGACGGAAGATGGTGCTCATAGCTCGTTGGTATATCGCACCAGCGTTCTTCAAGCCAAAGGGCATCACTGTGTAGCAGAAGACCCCGTTCGGAGTCCTGAGTAACGTGTATTTTACGTCATCGGGGAACATCTTGATCTGGTTGTAGTCCGAATACCCGTCCATGAAAAACATGCGTTCGAAGCCGCATGTGTTGTCGATCATCACGTCGGTGATTGGAAGCGGGAATTCGTCCTTCGGGCAAGCAGTGTTGAGATCCCTGAAGTCGATACAAACTCGTATCCTTCCATTCTTCTTGGTGACAGGGACAACGTTGGCTACCCAATCTGGGTGTTGTTCTTCACGGATGAAGTCGCTGGTCAAGAGTTTGTCTACCTCTTGATCGATGGTGTTCATGATGTCAGGACGAAAGCGTCGCTGTTGTTGTTTGATAGGCTTGACATCAGGTAAGATGTTGAGCCTATGCATCGCGATCTGAGGATCAAGTCCCGGCATATCTTCGTAGCTCCAGGCGAAGACATCGATATATTCTTTAGCCAGTTGGATTAAAGATTCTCGGTCTTATCCTTTTAGGCTTTTGCTGATGAAGATAGGTTTGGAAGAAGATCCATCCCCAAGGTCGATCTGCTCGACTTCGTCTTCGGTAGGGGGTTCGTGTAGTTCAAAATGAGACTCCCACTGTTCTCCTAGGCGTTGGGCCTAGGGTTCTTCCTCGAAGAATTCTGGCGTCTGGTCTTTGCCTTCATCTTCTTGAGGTTGTACAGACGCCATGTTAGCTGACAGCACCTTCTTGAAGACTGAGCTGATACTGGTATCGGAATCCCAAGTTGATGCTTCGGAGGAATGAGAATGTTCTACTTCATCTGCCTCCGAAATCTCTGGAGTTGACGGTGGCGTGACATAGCCTACCCCCCATCGAGTTCGATTATAGTAGTCATGTGGCTTTTCTTTAGGTGTTGGAAGCCGGAGAGGGAAACGTCGACCTTTGCCGTAGTTCAGGCCTTTGTTGCTTTTTAGGTCGTAACCCATCTTTTGGATGAGGTACTTTGCCTTGTCCGTGTACCGGTAGACTTATATTCTGCCGGTATCTGGATCTGGCTCGAGTGGCGGGAGGTCTTGATGACGCTCAACTTTGCCGAAAATGATGGATTCTTCCTCGATTCCGCGGCGGGACTACAAAACAGACCCCTTGGGACGGAACTACTCGATTTACATGACGGACGGTCATTATTTATGTTTGCAACGACCGTAGAGCGTTATCTAATGTATATATGGCATTCCAATGTGGAAGACTAGAATAATTAAAAGACACTCTATTATTGATGAAATACGAGATTTTGTCCCACAGGATTAAATTGTCCAGAGAGGGTGCATCTACATCAGCAGAGATATATTCCCCTAACTCTTCATCTGTGAGTACCGGGATTGGATCGGGAGAGTCCACCACAGCTTTGATCTTGGGGTCCGAAAGGGCTATGTGGGCCTTCTCCGGCAGCTTGGATGAGACAGATGATTGCGGCGGCTTGCCCTTAAGACGCACCTTCAGAGGTGCCTCAACTGCGCCTTCGGTGATTGGTGCCTTCCCCTGTAGTTTTGCCACAAGGGGAGCCGATGTTTGAGGCGGCTTTCCCTTGAGCCGTATCTTCAAGGGAGCTTCAGTAGGTGTTCTACCTAGAGCAGTTAGTGCTTTTCCAGTTAGCTTGATGGTCATAGGAGGTAGCATCTGAGGTGGTTTCCCCTTGAGTCGGATCTTCAAAGGAGCGTCGGGAATCATCTCTGGCTCCACGTCCGGCTCTGCCACTATTTATGAATCATCATCAGCGTCGTTGGCTTCCCCTTCATCGAGCGACTTGTATAGGGTAGCATCGGTGAAGTAGGCTTCGACCCCCTTGAAAGGATCGATGTCCGCGAATTCCGTCCGGATGATGTCATTGGTGGATACGTACTTCATACATTGGTGGAGTGTAGATGGCACCACCATGTACTCATGCAGCCATGGACGACCTAGTAGGAGGTTGTAGTTGACGTCGGCGCCCACAACATAGCAATTCACCTCAGTTATGAGGTTACCGATATGGCACTTCAGCCGTATTTTTCCCAGCGGCTCGCTTTTGCTAGCATTGAAGCCGCTGATTGTTGTGTTGGAAGGCGCCAGACGGTACATTGGGATCCCCAGTGTTGAGAGCAGCGTCTTGGGATGATGCTGAGGGAAGACCCTGGATCAATCTGAATCCGCTTCATCTTGACGGAATCGACATACCCTGTGTAGTACAGCGGCCTGTTGTGTCGGTTGTGCTTGAGCAGCATGTCTTGTTGGGTGAAGGTTATATTGGAGATAACTTCATCCGTACAATGACAGTGCGCACACGTAGTAGGAGTATCCTCAGGCTGCTTGACCTGACTGATGAAGGACTCAGCATCCTTCAGGGCTTCACAGAGAGCTTCACGAGTGTCCTTGGAAAGACGAAGGAGCTCAAAGAGAGATAGGCGGGCAGAAGTGCTGGCAAGTTGTGCCAGTATGTCGAAGTTATGGGGCTTGGCTAGCCCCGAAGCATTCTCCTTTCGCAGAGGCTTGTCGAAACGGGCCTCTACATGCTTCTGCTTATTAGCTGCTGGAGGCCTAGATGGGCCCTCTTCCTGGACAGTAGGGACGGTGCAAGGAGGCACCACCTCGACGGCAGTTTCGTCAGGTTGGGCGTTCTGATGTGAACGCGTCTGTACAGAAAGTGCCTCTTCCGCAGAGGAAGAGACCATGCGGCAAGACTTGATCTTCCTGCCTTTGGTTTTGGAGGCAGAACGTACCTCCGGTTGAGTAACCTCGGAGACGAGATCGGGGTGAACCCATAAGATCTCTCCCCGAGATGTGGTGAGTGGGTTGAGTCCACTCACGTTGTCACGAGTAGGTGGTAGATTGACCACCTCCATTGTCGCCTTTGGGATGGGGATGACGCCATCTTGCGTTGTGGTTGGTAGCAAGGTGCCAAATTGAAGTGACACCAGGTTGGCCGAGACCGTTTTCTCCTCGTAGTCGACGGAGATAACATCCGCATTGATCATGCACTAGATGTAGTTTTTGAGGACATAGCAGTCCTTAGTTGGATGTCCGACAAACCGATGGTAGTGACAGTACCTCGGATTGTCCACTTTCCTAACCTCGTCGGGACGCTTCGGGTCTGGCAACTTGATCTTGTCACCCTGTTTTAGTATCTCGAAGAGTTGCAGGGTGTCTTCATCGTTGAAAGAATAAACCTCCTTTGGCCTTGGTGCAAGTGGAGGCTTCTGAGTAGGTGCTGATGCACCTTTGGAGGCATTGACAGTCAACGCCTGTTTCCCCTTCGTCTTTCGTCTAGGGTTGTTGGCTGCAGGCCGTTTCCCCTTGTCTTCAAAGGCAGGGAAACTAACTCCCAGAAGGCGAGCATTGGACGCTTTCTTATCTGCTGCTTTTGCTTCGATGATCAAGGAACTCCAATCGGAAGGAGGAGTGGAGTTGAGCCAGAGTTTGACTGCAGGCAGCATGTTCATGTTGCAGGAGGATAGGAGTGCATGTTCTGGCATGCCCGGAGGCAGTCTGAAGCAGGCCTGTTGGAAGCGTTCGATGAATACTCGAACTGTTTCCTTCTCCTTCTGACGTATCTCTATGAGGGACGCCATTGTCATGTCCTTCCCTCCGTCGTAGAAGCGGTCGAGAAAGAGACGCGTCAAGTCGTCGAAGGAAGATATGGAGTTGTCGGGAAAACTGCAGTACCAGTCGTACGCCACTCCCTTCAGTGCCCCGACAAATATGCTGGTGAGTAGTGCGTCCTCCTTCGGGAGATGTCCCGTCTGAGACTGGAAGTACGTCAGATAGCGACGCGGAGAGTCCTTCCCGTCGTATGGCGTCAATGTTTGTGGTTTATACTTAGGAGGATAAACCACTTTGTTCCATTCGAGGAGATAAGGTTGGGGGATGCCCATCTTTTGGCGCTCCTCTTGTCTATTCTTGGACTCAAAGCGCTCGCGCAAGTCCCTGATCATCTTGACCACATCTTTCGTGGAACTGGGAGTCGGGGAAGGAGGTACCACCTGGAGTTGAGCATTTGACGGCTCAGACGTCCGTGGTGCTTCTCGGCGATCTGGATCCAAGGATACCCGTTGAAGTGGTACACTTGATTCTCCATTGGCCTCTGGGTCAGGACCGGTAGAAGGTGCCCTGGCCAAAGCGGACCGTATTTCAAACACTGCTTGAGTCAGTGTTTGCATGGAGGCAGAGAGGGTTTTGAGTCCTCCCTCCAGGGTATCCATGCGCTGGAGGAGGTCTGCTGGCGGCGCATCTGACTCGGTGTCACCCCCAGTCATGTATAATATCATGACACGGCTGGAGTCGGATGGATCGGTTGAGGCCGCACTTTCGGCCTCACTCTCCTGTAGAGGAGTTGCTTCTTCCGAAGCTTCGTCTTGGCTACCCCCAGCTACGTTCTGGCAGACACCCCAGTCTTCGGGAGAAGTATCAACAAAGGCCTGACTACCCCCAGTTTTGTCTTGGAGGGCTTCTACGTCTTTGAGGCACAGATCCACAGGGGCTAGACTACCCCCATCTACGTCCAGGAGGCTGGCTCCGTTTCTAGGATGAAGATCTCCAGGGGTTTGACTACCCCCAGCTGTGTCCGGGAGGCTGACTTCGTCTCCAGGATGAAGATCCACCCCAGCTGTGCTCTGGAGGACATCCTCGTCTTCAGAAGGAGGATCAACAAGGGCAATATCTTCTTTCTCCCCCGAGTGCCTTCAAACACTCCAGAGGACGGGACAGTTGTCTTGGTTTTCCTCGGCTGGCTCTTGGAAAAGGACGAGGAATTGTCAGTCGCCTTTCTGATCGACGAGGAGTTAGAGATTACGTTGCATGAAGCAACCTTTAATTCTGGCTCCTCTTCAATTGACACCTTGTTCCCGAGGCGATGTCGGAGGGGTGTTGATGATTACAGCCAGTGGAACATCGACTGTCTTGGTGGGACTGCTGCCTTACAACAGCAGTTGATGGTGACTATAGCACAAGTGTGCCCTGTGAGTGGCGAATTATGCTTGTCAGTCGACTCTCCTGATCGGCGTTTGTGAGTGATCACGTTATGCAGATCGTTGGAGGAGAGTGCCACCTTCGCACCCCCATCAGGCGCATGGCAAGGCCAAGCGCCGGGGTGGTCAGGTGAATGCTGCGCCCCCTGATCAAACACCAAACAGGCGCTCAGATCAGTAGTGGGGGAACAACATTTACAGTGACTTGAACGAACCTCAGACGCACAACCAGTGGAGGCGCGGGAGTTCAAGACCACAGGGTTTGCCTTGCTCGACTTGGTTGCGAACGCAACAAATGCGTCCAAGTGAGACAAGGACTTTGAAGGTCGACTCATTTCCGGCGCAGAAGCACCCGAGTCGACCTTATACAGCTTACCATCAGCAGCGCGCATGATTGTGAGCGCATGCTTCTGGTTTGCTGCCTGCATAGCACGTTTGGGGCACATGGCCCGTGCTGCCTTGGACTTCTTCGTACTAGCCCGCTGGTGTGCATAGTACTCAGAATCCAAATTCTCCTCGCCACTACAGCGAGTGAGTCTGTCAAAGACAGAGACCTTCTGTGGCACATCAGAGGTGATGCGCAGGGCATTAGCTGCGTCCCTGCTCCGTCGACGCATCTTCCTCGCCTGAGAGGGAGATGGCTGGATAATGTGGTCAGCCGCACGTTTCCCCGAGAGATACGCTACACCGGTGGATGTATTTTGGTTGTTGAGGACGTCAGCGGGAAGGGAAGGCTGCATTGGCGCATCTCCTTCAGTAGTGGTGCCGGAGGCGTCGACCTTGGGCACCCAGACTTGGCGAGTCTTCTTTGGCTTCAGCAGCCGCTTCGAAGGACTCGCACTGCCTTCAGAGATGAACTCCTCATATGCCTGTTGATTGAGGCGTACGACCAGCGTCTTGTGGGAGGAGCCCACCTTCACGTCATCGGATTACGACACAGCTTTCTCGGTGGAGGAGAAAGAGTTCCCCAGCAGAGTCGCCAGCTTGTTTGCCATTAAAATCTTTGGGTTGCAAATTTCAATTACAAACAGAACAGTGTTGCAATGTAGGACTTAGACATAGTCCTAGGAGTACACTTTTGTTTATCTGGGTCCCTTGGTCCGATGGAGCGAGTGGTAATGCGTTGACTCCGTTGACGATCTGACGATGGTTCTCGGTTCTCTGAAGGTCTGAGTTTCTCTGGGTGCTGGAGCTTGCGGAGACGCATGCGAGATGGTTGGGCGTCCACGTAGCTTGTAACCGCCAAAGGAAAGTAATGATGATACTGACGTAGGTGACGCTTCGTCTTCTAAAAAAGCTGTCAACTGTTCAGTCCTCGGGGATGTGCTGCCAACTCTGTCAGACTTCAGCATTTAATATTCTTGACAGGTGATGGGCTGTTGAGTGGGCGCATCGATCGACGTTCCTCTAGGCGCATGGGGACACATAAGGGCGCATCCTTGTAAGGCGCTTGGTGCAAGGGGCACGTCTGTATGATGCGAGGTCTGATCGGCGCATCCGCTTCCATGATAGATCTTTGTTGGTCCGACTGTTACGTTCTTTGAGTGCTTTAAATAGCCATTTTTGACTTAGCTGAATTCGAAGCATCAGGTTCGTCACCATTTAATGCAAATTCATTGCATGGGATTCGGAGAGCCAGCCACTTGGCGCATGGGTTTAATTTGCTCGGCCTATAAATAGTGGCATGGAGAGAGTTTGCTTCTCGTTCTCTCACGTCCTTTCCGAAATAAACTTGTTTGCTCGAGCACATTCTGTTGAAGAGATGCTCCCGAGGGTGAAGATGCGACGCACTATCTTTATTAATGCACTTGAAGGTGACTGTTACATCCAAAAGTCGGAGTCGAGGGCTTCTGAGGCAGGCTGAAGGTGCCTGTTGCATCCAAAGATCGGGATGCTCGAGTCTCGTCTCCGTTATGCTGGAAGAGCCGCAGATCGGAATTGCAGTGCTCCGATCATCTTCCTTGTGCTTTAGGAGAGCTCCTCCTCCTACTAGTGTGGGTGTTGTCCATTCTGGTTGGGTTGAAAGCTGCTCCTTTAGCCGCGGGTCGATTGCGGTGCTCTCCTCTTCCATGGTTTGAAGAGCTCTTCCTCCAGCTAGAGGGTTGATTGCCCACCCTCGTTCTGCTCAATAAATGCTTTATTGGTCGAAGCATTTGACGGCGCATATGCTGACACTTCATGATGCGCCTGGCTGAAAGGGCGGCACATAACTAAGTTGCTGAAGGGACGCACATAACTGAGCCGCTGAAGGGATGCACATAACTGAGGATGCAAATAACTGAGCTACTGAAGGGATACACCTGGCTGAGAGCGCATGGCGAGATGCGCCTGGCTAAGAGTGCATGGTGAGATGCGCCTGGCTAGATGCGCCCGTTTGAGGGCGCATGGTGATTGCTGCGCCTAGCTGTAGACTTAGGGTCTTTTCTTTGTAGAAATTCTCCTTTGGATGGCTCTTTTTTAGACATGTAATAGACTTTTATATCAAATAAAAATCCTCTTTTTATTGTATATTCTTTTGCTGCTGTGCCAAGTACTTCATCTGAGCTCCCTGGCGCATGTAGTGTTTGGCGCATAGGATTTCTGGTTCTGAAATTCCATGCTTCTACAAGACCCCCTTCAAAGTTTTCAAAACTTTTTGTCAAGGTTCATGCGGTAGTCTCCCTTAGTCTGCATATAGCTTGGGAACTTTTGAGCCGCATCGGTTCTTATATTCTGGGCCGCATAAAGCTCATGCGGCTCAGATTGCAGTTACCTTTGGCCGCATGAAGTACATAGATTGAGTCGCATAAGGTTCATGCGGCTCGGGTAGCATGTCCAGTCTAATCATGTCTTATCTTCTTTTCAGAGTGTCAGAGTTGTCAGAGCTGTCAGTCTTTGCCAGAGTTTGTCAGCTTTATCAGACCAGAGTTTTGTCAGCTTTATCAGAAGGATTAATCAGCTTGGCCGCATAAGTAACTATTCTCTCTGCGGCTCAAAAGTCAGTCTGGTGAAGATGGGCCGCAGGGGGCGTACTGAGTCTGTCATGCAGCTCTTCTTTATACGGGTCAATCTGTTCCAGGCTACTCATGCGGTCAGTTGTGATCTGTATGAACCCCATATTTTCCATGCTTCTACAAAACCCCTTCAAAGTTTTCAAATTGCAAATTTTGAATACTTTGAGTAAGAAGCATGGACATATATCAAGTCGCAGAAAAAGCTTCGAGTCACAAGAGACGTCGTGCCGCAGGGACATTTTGGGCCGCATGGACGTTTTTGGGCCGCAGGTAGATCTTGTGCCGCAAGGAGATCTTGTCTGCCAGCTGTCACTGCTGCATTTAATGCCTTGATTTGGTTTTTGATTTGGGCTTTTTTTCAAGATAAAGCTGGCGGTTACTAAGGATAAAATCCCCAAACGTCATCATTATCCTTAATGGATACGGGAATCGAAGCGGTGATGACGATTATTAAGGTTAAAAATTCCCAAACGTCATCATTATCTTTAATGGATACGAGAATCGAAGCAGCGTTCATATGTTTCCATTTTGAGGAGCTATAAATATGGGCCATATGGAGAGAGTTTTTTCCATCAACTTTTTCTTCTTCGTCTTCATCATCTTCGTCATCTTTCTGTCCCGGTTAGCCATGGATCTGAAAGCTTCCAAGTCGACTGATGCTGCGGCGAAAGGAAAGAGGCTCGTCAATCCGTCGAGTGTTGTAGACTCTCCTCCCGTTCATCCGGACGTGCAACCCCCTGTTAAGGGTAAGGACGGTGGGAAAGTGGTGACTTAAATTTGAACGGCCATATCGCATATTTTATGCGCGGGCTTGTCATAAATTGCCTCTGCGCTTTGGGCATGATCGATATATCCCCCATCTCATGGGACTGCATGTGTTCTGTATTATAGGGCCGTGTGGGTTGAGCCGCATAAGTGCCACTGACCTTCATTGATGCCTCATACTTGAGCCGCATGAGCGCTACATGGTTGAACCCCATGGATGCCTCGTGACCAAGCCGCATATACATCTCATAAATTATCTGCATAAATGCTTTATGGTTTAGCCGCATGAACGTTGCATAACAGAACCACATAAGTGCTTTTTAAGACAGAGCCGCATGCGTCTCATATTTTTATACACATTTCTCATAACTGGGCCGCATACGGTCTGTTTTAGCTGAATGTCGTTTTCTTCTACCTGCTAACCCTTTTTTTAACAGGGATCCGGCTAGCAAATTTCTCCAGGACCGGAAGAGTTTTTCTCGTGCCATTTTGGCATACACATCAGACAACTCAGAACTCCTCGTGCTTCGGAAGAGTTTTCCCCAGGTGGTAGGAAGAACCTTTATACCTCGGAGAGTTGGACGGTGGTCAGGCATCATTATGAACGACCTATTTTCACGGCTCTCCAAGTAGGCAAAACCACCATTAGGGATGTTGTTTTGAAGGTATGGTCTTTTGGAGGAGCGGGGCTAAGATATCCGCAATATGGAGAAAAGAAAAGCATGCTATATTTGCTCTCCTCCGTGCAGCTCCTTGGAGATTCAACAGCCTTGTTTGCTTCTTAGCAGTAAAACATGACTTCTTTCGAGGGCTACGAAACTACTTTTCGACGAAGGCGAAGTACTGTCAAACTGACCAAACTATATATTGCTAGATTTTCCTTTCTTTTCTTTCTGCTGTTGATGTAGTCCTATGAATGTAACTGATTTTGAATAAACTGGATACATTCACTCCATTGTTTATTTATGGTATCTGTAGTGCTTGTACTAGAGGGCCTAATACAGTATTTGTGTTTGATAAAGGACATCCTACAGGAGGACTTTTTGTGGACCTATTTCCCTTTTGTGCATCTGGGAATGCGAGCAAATAGATTTGAATGACATTTTGTGGACCTACTACTCTTTGGTACACCGATGGTGAGAGTAATAGATTAGGATAACTTTTGTGGACCTATTACCCTTCTGCGCACTGGCGGTGCAGGTAATAGATTTGAAACAAAACCCAATAGAGGTAATATGGAGTAATAGGTTTTGTGGTCTTAACACCATGTATTTTATTCCGGGTTAGGTACAGGTGTCAAGTCGGAAGACTATCGGTATCAGAGGTAATATGGACGTGACACACGATAATCATGAGTGGTTTTTGGTGGAATGGATTTTGAGACGAAACCTAACAGAGGTAATATGGACGTGATTGGTTTTATGGTCTTAACACCATGTCTTTTATCCCGGGTGGGTACAGGTGTTAAGTCAAGAAACTATCGGTATCAGAGGTAATATGGACGTGATACACGATATTCAAGAATAATCTTTGGTGGACCAATTACTCTTCTGCGTACTGGTGGTGCGAGTAATAGATTTCGAGACAAAACCAACAGAGGTAATATGGACGTGATGGGTTTTGTGGTCTTAACACCATGTCTTTTGTCCCGAGTTGGGTACAGGTGTTAGGTCGGGAGATTATCGGTACCAGAGGTAATATGGACGTGACACATGATAATCAGGACCAGGAAGTTTGCTCAGAGATAATGATAAACTGGGCGGACCCCTATGAGGTAAAGCATTAGATGGAAGTTCAGAGGTATCATCGTACATGACTCTCCACTCTGGGAGATGCGATAGAGTGTGAGTTCAGAGGTACTTGGTGTACATAACTCGATAGTTTGGAAGATTTAATGGTTTGAGGGAGTACCAGCATGTTCTTAGACATAGTATTTCTTCAGAAATTTACCGTTTATGGGCATCATAAGTAAGTCCCCGTTCTGTTTTGCGAGCCGGTATGCGCTGTTGGAGAATACAGTCTCGATGATGTATGGACCCTCCCACTTGGGCTGGAATTTGTCGACAATTTTGTGAGTCGTGACCATCGGTCTGCGAACGGCCAAGACAAGATCGCCTACTTGGAATGTCCTCCGCTTGACTTTCTTATTGAAGGCTCGAGAGATGCATGCTTGATACAACTCGATGCTTTGTTGAGCTTGCAAACATTTTTCGTCTAACGCTTCCAATTCTTGTAGCCGTCGGCGGTAGTTATCATCCGATGTTAACCGGTAAGTAAGGGCCACACGAAGTGAGGGGATCTGAGTCCCCAATGGGAGAACTGCCTCCCTCTCGTACACCAGAGAAAATGGTGTATTTCCCGTAGCCGTCTGACTTGTAGTGCGGTATGCCCATAAGCATTCGCCCAACTTTTCTTCCCAGTCGCGTTTGTTTGAAGACACGAACTTCTTGAGAAGCTTGATTATGGTCTTGTTAAAGGCTTCGGCCAGACCATTAGCTGACGGATTATAGGCGGTTGAAGCCACATTCTGAATTCGGTTCTTGTCGCAGAATCGATAGAAGGCATGGCTTGCGAACTGCGGACCGTTGTCATGAATGATCATCCTTGGCAGTCCAAAACGGTAAATGACGTGATGTTTTATGAAACTGATCACGCTTGATGTCTTTACCTCTGCCAACGGAATAGCTTTCGCCCATTTGGAGAAGTAGTCGGTGATCGCGAGAATAAATCGGTGCCCTTTGGACGACGGCGGGGTGAATGGGCCAACAATGTCCATTCTCCATGCTTCAAATGGCCAAGAGGCTACTGTTGGGTACAAGAACTCTGATGGCGATGTATGAAATTTGAGTGGATCTGACAAGCCTTGCACCTCTTTGCATAATCAACTACATCCGCTACCATCGTAGGCTAGTAGTAACCCATCCGATGGAGACGGTCCTGCAACTTCGGGCCTAGTTGGTGAGCCCCGCAAATGCCATCGCGAGCCTCGCGTAAGGCTTCTTTGGCTTCTATGTTTGACAGACATCTTAGCAGTAGTCCATCGTAAGATCGTCGATATAGCATTTTTGTTTCTGTGTCATAGAAGAATCTGAGAGAACGCCTTCTGATTGAAGTTGCTTCTTTCACATTCTCAGGCAGGATTCCGTAGACTGCAAAATCGATGAACAGGAGTCTCCAGTCTTGCACATCATTGGTTATCTGGGCAGAGTAACTTGTATCAAGTTGAACGTTGATTTTGGGACAGACCAGCTCATGGCCTATAACGTCAACTGGATGATGAGCATAATTTAAAACCGCCAAAGAAATGGCGAGGCCTGCTAGGGCGTCAGCTTCAATATTCTGGAGCCTAGGAACATGTTCTATAAAGAACCCCTCAAGAGTTTCTATGATGGCAATTGCTGTCTGATGATAGGGAATCAGGTCCGCGTTATGAACTTCGTACGAGCCTCGGATTTGATTGACAATCAACTGTGAGTCGCCATATGCTTCTAGGTATTCGACTCCCACTTCTTTTGCAAGTCGGAGCCCGATGACCAAAGCGTTATATTTGGCTACATTGTTTGAACAGGGTTCCGTGAGAGAATATCCCGGTTGACCACCAATCCAGAGGGAGAAATTAACACTATCCCGACTCTAGCGACGATATCACCTTGGGGCCCCGTTCTTGAGGCACCGTCGAAGAACATTCGCCAAACGTCTTCATGTGAAGTCATGTTTGAGTCAATGACTTCATCTAGGATTTCTTCATAAATTCTGGCTATTTCTGAACCTGGATGGGCTGCCAGAAAGTCAGCCAAGGCTTGACCTTTGACAGCCTCCTACAGAACGAAGACTATGTCATAGGGGGATAACAGTATCGCCCATGTGGCTAGACAGGAACTGAGTGTGCCTGGCTTGGTCATGAGAACCCTGAGGGAATTGAATTGCGAGATAACATGGATGGTCTGCCCTGACACATAGTGTCATGTTTTCTGAATGGCGAACACCAAGGCAAGGCATTCCTTCTCTACAGCGGTGTACCTATGCTCCGACCCTACCATCATTCGGCTGAGATAATAGATGGCTTGTTCGTGCCCCGCATTATTGTTTTTTGCTAGCAAGGCGTCGAGGGAGTGTTCCATTGCTCGTACATATAGCAGAAAAGGCTTTTCGGCAACCAGGGCTACCAGAACTGACGGATTCGTCAGGTATTCCTTAATGTCATCAAAGGCGCGTTGGCATTCCTTGTTCCAAACGAAAGAGATGCCTTTCTTTATAAGTTGTGTGAAGGGTTGACATCGCCCTGAGAGGTTAGATATGAACCTCCTGATGTAGGCTAGTCTTCCCTGAAGGCCACGGAGTTCACAGAGGTTCTTCGGCGGACTCATCTCCAGGATTACCTTTGTCTTATCGGGGTCTATGTGAATGCCCCAAAAAGTGATGACGAAGCCCAGGAAATTCCTGCTGGATATGCCCAGGAAGGACTTGGCGGGATTCATATTCAAATTGTGCGCTCGCATAAGATCGAACACCATCCTCAAATCGTGTAGGTGGTCATCCTTGGAGCGGCTTTTGACGGCGATATCGTCAACGTAACATTCCACCGTCTTGCGCAAGTGATCCTTGAAAATGATGCTCATTGCTCGCTGATATGTGGCACCGACGTTCGAAGGACATGACTGTGTAGCAATACATGCCGATCGGTGTTCGGAATGATGTATGCTTCTCATCGTCAGGAGACATTTTGATTTGATTGTATCCTGAAAAGTCATCCATAAAGGGCATGCGCTCGAAGCCACACGTATTATCGATCATTATGTCGATAATGGAAAGAGGGAATTCATCCTTAGGACATGTCGCATTCAGATTGCAAAAGTCGATGCAGATTCGGATCTTCTCGTTCTTCTTGATGACTGGTACTATATTAGCTATCCAATCTGGGTGCTGCTCCTTACGGATGAAACCGCTACGTATAAGCTTGTTTACTTCTACTTCGATGGAGTTCATGATGTCTGGACGGAACCGTTGTTGCTGTTGCTTGACTGGTTTCACATCCGGATGAATATTGAGTTTATGAAGTACGATCTCGAGGTTTAGTCCTGGCATGTCTTCATAGCTCCAGGCAAAGACGTCGATATACTCTCTGACGAGTTGCAACAACGACTCCCGCTCACCGTCTGTCAGGCTTTTGCTGACGAAGATTGGCTTTGGAGAGGATTCATCACCGAGGTTAACTTGCATGACCTCATCTTCATTGGAAGGATTACGAAGTTCAAAGCTTTTCTCTCATTGTGCATCCAGTTGTTGGACCCATGGCTCCAATTCAAGAGGTTCAAGTAGATCCTCGCCTTCCTCTTCAATGTCAGCAGATGCCATGTTGACAGATAATGTTTGCCTGAACATATCTCCAATGTTGTTGTCGAATCGTATGTAGGTGATTCGGATGAGTGAGAATGCCACTCGTATCCCTCATCAGAGCTCTTGGACGTAGTTGATAGTGTAACATAACCGAGGTCGCATTCGGACTTGCCGTAGTAATCCCGAGGTTTTCCAGACGGAGTTGAAAGCTGCAGAGGCGATCGCCGACGGCTGTCGTAATTCAGACTTGGGGTAGCCTCCATGTCGTACCCCTATTTTTGCATGAAGTACTTGGCCTGAGGACTATACAGGTAGAGCGGTAGTCTCCCAGTATCGGGTTCGAGATCAAACTCTTGAGGCATGAAGGGTTAAGGACCTTCTTTTCGGCCATAGATGATCGTGTGATCCCCTTCTCTTCTGTCTGGGACTAGGAAGTAGGCATCTTTAATGGGAGCAAGTCGGTTTGCAGTATGGACGCTTGTCACCTGTGTGTGCAGGTTAATGTCCCAACTGAGTCCCGCAGTATACATCAGATTGAGTTTATTACACTCAGGATAGTTCAATGGCAGCCTCTTATTGATGAAATAAGGAATTTTCTCCACAGGGATTACATCATCAGGAGAGGGACTATCCACCTTTGCAACAAGATACTTCGTGAGTTCTGTATCCTCTTCAGCTACCCCCTGCGTGATCGGAGGTGGGGACACTGTCCTGGGCAACTTAACCACCAAGGGTTCAGCTTGTGGCATTGGCTTGCCTGAGGGTGTCGGATTAACATTTGGTTGCCGGCTCGTCTTGAAAAAACGGATGACCATCGGCTCGGCAGGGAACTTTGTGTCTTCCGATTGCTTTTGACTGGATCTTGGCAATCGGACCACCATCAGCCCTATGATGGGTTCTTGGCTGGTCCTTGGGAGTCGAATGACCATCGGTTCCAACTGTGCAGCTGGAGCAGGGGAATTGGGCACCTCTTGATGCAGAATTGCGATAAGGGGTGCGACTTTGCCCGGTTTACGGGCCTGGAGATGAATTCTCAAGGGGTCCTCTGGCCCTGTGATGGCCTGCAGTTCGTCAGTTATGTGTTCCTTGGATTCGTCATATAGACACGCCTCCAAAGAATAATAAGACTCAACCCTTTTGAAGGGATCGATGTCGACGAATTCAGTCTTCACGAAGCCGTGCTTACTGACATACTTGAAGTACTGTGGAGGGTGGATGGCACGATCATATAGTCATGTATCCGCGGACGTTCCAGGAGGATGTTATAGGACGTATCTGCATCTATGACATAGCAGGTAACCTTTATCCTCAGGTCGTCGATCTGACATTTCAATCGGATCTTTCCTAAAGGATAGCTCCTTCCTGAGTTAAAACCGCTAATGGCAGTGTTGGTCGCTGCTAACCGGTGCATAGGGATGCCGAAGACTTGAAGCAAGCTTTTCGGGATGATGCTTATCGACGAGCCAGGATCGATGTGCATCTGATCCACCTTGATGTCGCCTATGTACCCAGTGTAGTACAAGGGGCGATCATGCATGTTGGTCTTGATTAGCATGTCCTTTGGGGTGAATACGATGTTGGACATTGTATCCACATTGTTGTTGCCCTGGAGATCTGCCGACGAGTCTTCCCCTGTAGGTTTGACCTGGGCTAAGTAAGCGTTAGCATTCTGGAGCGCTTCGCTCAATACGACATGAAGATCCTTGGAGAGCCTTAGGAGCTCATATAACGACAACTTTGTCGGTGTATTAGCCAGTTGTGCTAATATGTCAAAGTTATAAGGACTCTCCAGTCCTTGAGGTACATCTTTACAGAGCGGCCTGTCGAAGCGGGTTTCCTTCGGCTTGGTCCTGTCTGCCGATGGAGGCTGAGATGGCCCCAAAATATTAGTGGCGGGCAGCGTTGCCGGTTGAGGGTCTTCAACTGAACTTCCCGGAATGGGTTGGACTTGTGCCCCTGACCGGGTAACAACGGCCGCCACTTCTTCAGCTTCGGTTGAAATTGTGTAGCAAGATCTGGACTTCCTGCCTTCTTTCTGTTGGCTGGAGATGACACTGCCTGGGTAACTTCGGGCACTAAGTCGGGATGCACCCACATGATCTCTCCTCGTGACGTGGTGAGAGGTACTAAGCCAGTCGTTTGGTCCCAGACGGGAGGAAGATTAGTAACCTCCATCGTTGCCCGAGGGATAGGTATTACCCCGTCTTTAGTGCTTGTTGGAGGGAAGTCGCCGAACTGAATTGACACCATGTTTGTCGCCACGGTAACCTCTTCAAAGTCTAGCGACAGAGCTTTGGAGTCGATAAGATTCTGGATGTACCGCTTTAATTGAAAGCAGTCTTGAGTGGCATGATGAACATAGCAGTAGAAATGGCAGTATTTTGGGTCCTCCATTTCTGTCGCTCGGGGCTCGCGCCTAGGTGGAGGGAGTTGGATCTTGTACCCTTGCAAGAGCATGTCGACGATAGGCTTGACATGACTATCTTCGAATGAGTAATTCACCTGGGCCACTGAGCTTCTGCCTGCTTTTGTTCAGGCTTCTTGGTCGTACCGGCGACCATAGCCTGTTTGCCTTTATTGTCCTGGTTATTGGAGGTGCCGTCAGTGTTGTTGCTATTGGGGGAGGTACCAGGACGTTTGCTTTTGACCTCTCCGTCCGGGATGTGTAATCACAGCTGGCGAGCCTTCTTTAACTTCGCCTCCGTATTGGTAGCGCTTATGATGAAAGTCGTCCAATCCCTGAACTGATCTTCACCCATCCAGAGGCTGATTAAGGGGAGCAACTTCTTCTGGCAGATTTTGATCAAGGAGCTTTCGGGATTGCCCTGGGGAAATCTCATCGCGGTTTGACGGAACCGTTCAATATATTTTCTTGTTAGCTCCTTCTCTCCCTGGACGACATCTATGAGAGACGATATTATCACATCATGCCCCACTTTGCATAATCTTTCTAGGAACGTATGCTTAAGGCCATCAAAAGGCTGGATGCAGTTGTCCGGTAGGTTGCGATACCAGTCGAACGCTATCCCCTCCAATGCTCCGATGAATAATCGTGTGAGGATGGCGTCACTATACGGCAAGTGGTCGGTTGTGACCTCGAAATAAGTCATGTACCGACAAGCAGAGGTCTTCCAGTCATACGAATCAATATGAAACGATTTGTACCGTGGCGAAAAAGGAACATCTCTCCA
Source organism: Iris pallida (assembly GCA_029216955.1). Taxonomy (NCBI): domain Eukaryota; kingdom Viridiplantae; phylum Streptophyta; class Magnoliopsida; order Asparagales; family Iridaceae; genus Iris; species Iris pallida. Next base: position 34,975,438 of record JANAVB010021999.1, read on the forward strand.
TGCAACGGGATACGGCTGCCGTATTCTGAGGTCCCGGGAGGAATCTCGGGCATTAAACATTTCCCGAAGCTCCTGGACTTCCCTCCTTGCCTCCCTTGCTTCGTCTGCAGCTGAAGGAGCGGAGGCTCCTAGAGGATTGTCCCCCAAAGGAGGAGCGGTTGTGTTGGAGTCCGCATTGACTGTGGGTCCCAAGCTTGTCTGTCCAGGCGTCCTTGTTGGTTGAGTCGGCAAGGCAGCTTTGATTTCGTCTACTAACTTGACCAAGGACAGGAGCATGGCTTCAAGTACTTCTAGACGTTGTCGGTCAGTAGGCGCTTTATGATCATCGTCGGCCATAAAGACTGTCCGCACGTGGGTAAAGGAGGAAGGGATCGTAGTAGAGGTGCTCTCTGTGTCGTACTCCCGTACCGAGAAATCGTCGGGGAATGTCGGAATGTCCTCCTCCTCGGACTCGGAAGGGGTGCTACCCCCTATGCAGGAAACCACATCGTCTTGGCGAAGGCGGTCATCCTCAGGGACGTCCACGTCTGTTGCATAATTCCAGTGGATCGCTACCACCTGTGTGTGCTCTTGGAACACCGGGTTGTCACATACTTTGAGGGGACTGCTACCCCATGTCTCATCTACCCCCAGGGAGGTCAAGGATGCACCCCCAGGTGTTGGAAGCTTCTTTTTGGATCGAGTGCCTAGGTAGACATCCCCTGTGGTTGTCGGTGGCAGTCCTCCAGACATGAGTTTTCTTGCAATACTGGTGGAGATTGCCGGGCTGGAAGAGCCTGTCTTATTCCCTTCCTTGCCGGGAAGAACCTTTCGGGTTGAATTACAGGAGGCGAACGGAAATTCCTCGTCTCCCGGAATTTGCATCTGTTTCTCAAGTTGTTGTTGGAGGTGCTGGCTGCTGCAGTCTTTGGAAAAAGGACTGTCGATCTTCAGGTGCTGCCGACTTGTCGCAGCAGCAGTTGATGATGACTTGGGTGCAACGACGTCCCGAGAGGGGCTCATCGCATGCCAAGGCTGCTTCTTTCTCCTTGCGTTTGTGAGTAATCCCCTCTCGCAAGTCAATTACAAGCTGATCTACCTTTGCATCCCATTTATGGACTCGGCTATCCCAAGCACACGGGTACGTAGGTGTCATATTTGCTCCCTGATCTGAGGCTAGTAAAAGCACTTGCTCTCGATCATTGGAGGGAGAGTTTTGAGACCTACCCTGTCCGTTAGCCCTGGAGGACTGGACGCGGGTGGTTCTGTACAACTTTCCATCAAGAGCCCGTATAACAGTTAACGGTGCCCGCTGACGGTCAGCAACTTGGACAGTTGACTGGGCTTGTTGGGCGCGCACTGCCCCAGACTTCTTTGACTTAACACCCGAAGGCGCATAGTAGAAAGAGTCTAGATTGATACATCCCACATTCTCAATGGGCCGCATAGAGTCGGGCCCGCATGAGAGACGAACGAACACAGAGCTTCTGACAGGGCCGCATGAGACACTCTGCCTATGGCCAGGATTGGCGGCCGCATAGGCGATCTGCCTGCGGCCAGAGTTGGCTGTCGCATGGGCGATGTGCCTATAGCCAGAGTTGGCTGCCGCATGAGTCATCTGCCCATCTCTCTTGTGCAGCCTCTTCCTCGTCTGCATGGATTTCCCTTGTGCCCTCCAAAAACTCAGCATCGTAGAGTTTTCCTTTGCTGGATTTGGGGACAGTAGGGTTATCTTCTGTCGGAAGCAAGGCCACAGGAGAGTCTTGACCACCGTCTTGGGCCGTAGAAGGAGCTTCTTCGAAAACCTGTTCGGGGGCAACAGTTTTGCGCTTCGACATGCTGCGGGCTCTCTTTTGGTTGGCTCGCTTCTGCGATGGGCTGGTGCTCCCTTCAGAGAGCATTTCTTCGAATACTCGTTGGTCAAATCGAACCACGAACATTTGCTGCATGGAGCCGAGCTTGGATGCGTCAGATTGTGTCACCAACTTCTCATCAGAAGAGAAGGATGTCCCCAGCAGAGTCGCCATCGTGTTTGCCATTAAATATCAAGCACAACAAATTACAGATGAATTGAACTTGATTGCAAACTCGCTTGTACAAGAGAAAACCTAGAAAGAAATCTTAGGAAACAATCTAAGTACAATTGTTTAGTTTTGGTTCTGGGGGGTGACGATAGAGGCTCAGGAAAGTGTAGCAACTCTGTCTTACTCCTTGGACTATCTGACGCGCTCCTTGCTCTTGAAGAAAATGCCCTTCGTAGATTACCAGCCTTGGATTGCCAACCATTTACCTGGGTATAATTGTCACAACCCGCTCCCGAATAATCGGACACGAGTCGGACACGACCAGCCTTCGTCGTTAGATACGACGAAGTAAGCTGTACCAAGCTAAGGAAATCTAACCAGATAAACATAAATATGTACAATCACAGCATCTAAAAACGTTCCCAGAAAGATTACCAAAATCAACAAATCATAAAGGTACCAAAGTCAACAGGAATGAAATATGCTATGAACTCTAAAGACAATATCTAGAAGTAAAGCTAAGTGGTCTAAACCTGAAGCCTCAAACTAACTCATGGCTTCGTCCTGCTCAGCTAATGTCCCGGGCTCTGGCCCATATGATAGTATGATATCCTGCAAGTACACCTACAACATATCCAGTCAAGAGCGGAGCAAAGTACAGTTCTAGGTAATGAACAAGAACATCATGATATGGAAATGAGTACAGGAAACATGAATATGAAATACAGGAAATGAACATGAAAGTACAGGAAGTAAAGTACAGAAATGTAATTATGAACCTGAAGTACAAGACATGACATGTGCACAATATTGAACTTATACACTACAATCTTAAGCACAATTTGGTCTATAGCTACTCAACAGCAAAAATGAAGTTTCTAATAACTCCTGAACCCATGCCAACAGAAATCAGCCACCCTCTTTCAATAGAGCATAGTTCACCAAGATAACCCATGAACAACCAAACGGTTATGGTTCCCTCCAAAGTTCAAAACGTATAGAGAGGAAAATAATCACAAAACAACAATAAAGAGTTTTACAACCAAATCAAATTTAATCAAAAAAAATTATATATGAATAGATCCGCATATGTCCTCCTCCACAACTGAACCCAATAGTATAGACCAAAATGGAAATCTATACGATAAAACTTTTAAAATAATAGCATAAACTAACTAAATTCAATGATTCAATAAAATCAATTTAGACTGCTCCCAGGTTGCCAAAGCCCATCCTATCCCTGACACGCCACACTGACACGAACTGGTACACACAAATATGACACGAACGGTACCTGTCACGACCTGCACCCTAGAGTAAGGGCACGAGACGTGGGTACGTCCAGCCTACGCCGCAGTGTTGGCGGTAGAACGCTGTCCTAGGTCAAACATCTAACAAAATAAAGGTACCTGTATAGTATATACACTCCGAATGGAGGTGACATAGCAAATACAGTCTCAATCACATCTAAGGTAGAGCATGATAAAAGATAGATAAAACATGAAATCCACAAAAAGATACCGCAGATAGAAGTCTCTGTGTCTAAGATACACAAACCCAGAAAATATCTCAAATCTCAAATACAGTAATCCATAAAGTAAATACAACTCAAGACAACTGAAATAACTATCTATACAACCTCTACTGTGTCTCTTCTAGGCTAGCAGGCAACCTTCAAGCTATCTATAAAATTTATCAACAGGTCCAGTCAGGACAGGAGCGAGCACAGTACGTCTCACGCAGTTCATATAATGACAGGAATAAAATACAGGCAACAGAGTAAAATACATGAAACGTTGAAGAGTATACATGAGTAAAAAGAAGACTGTAATGAAATATCTACTATAACTAAAGAGCTAAAGTGAACTAGTGATTTATAGTACAAGCTAGACATGTGAACGGCTTGATAATAAACATGAGAGGTCGTACATGGCTACACTACTTTGGAAATTGTCCACATGACTATTTATACTCCCCCGTACGCCAATCAATACGCAAGGATCCGTTCAAGTTATGTTATTGTACATAATATTCACATGGGGGCCCATAAATGGGTGCACATGAATATAAACATGGGGGCTCCGTGATCATGAGAGTACATGAATCACGAGAGTGCATATGTAAGGTGAAAGCACGAGAGTACATGATGAAAGTGAAACGCACATGACATGATGTATCTGATGCTCCCGAGGGGGATAACATCGTATGAAAAGATCCATATAGTAATAATCCGTGTTTCCATCGTGTCAGCATCAAGTAAGATAATCTAGAGCGAGAGTGCACATGAATATCGCCCACATGACAGGCGTATCCAAACTCGCTGCTTGCATAGCCCACCAGCTGCGGGCTAGATCTAGTAACTGCAGGCGCACCACAGCCACCTTCTCTGCTTCAGGGGTCCTGGCTGCCTCCAAGATAACTTCAATGTCCTGTAGCCAGGCATCTGCAGCAATAGCATCCTCGCTGCCGTCGAAGAAGGAAGGGTTCAGGCGCTTGAAATTGTTGACCGCACTATTCCCTCGAGGACCACTTCCGCTCATAGCATCTTGTACTGGTTGCTGCAAGGCATCACCTCGACGATCGTGAGACGCAAGCAACTCACGGATGAGCCCTATCAAGACCCCATCCTCTGGCCCTGCTGGCTGAACTGGCTGGACTGGGGGCACTGGTTCTCCAGAAGGCATGGCTCGGGAGGCGGCTGCTGAGGACTGATCTTGATCTTCTTGCTGTTGCTGGTCTGCCGGCCGAACTTCTTCTGGCTAATCAACAGGAATGATGCCACTGAAGCAATGACATCGGGAATATTAAGGAAGGACTAGGATAGAACAATGATGCAAGCATGTTATCAAGTCAGGAATCCAAGGTGATAAGAAGATACGAGTGGAGATCAAAGGCGAGTACAGATTGAGACATCTATCTGGTAAACCCTCACATTTCTTGATTGACAAGACCTGCATGGGCCACCACTTAAACCATGTCACGCCCCAGAACCAGAATACTGGAGAGCGGGGGCAGACATAGCCAGCTACGTATAATAAAATGGAATCCATCTCACCATACGGTCACGGCTGTCAAGATATGTGAGGGTTTATCTACAAGCCAACAGTCTCTTAAGGTCATAAATTATCCTATTGTCTCAATCTCAACCAACTAATAATAATCACAAGATATCAGATCACCAAATATACAAATACAAGGCATCCCAAACATTACATATCCAGATGATCATGAAGCTAGTCGTACAAAATGTAAGGACTAGCAAGAGTTAAGTCATACATGATCAACCTCGAGTTGCCAATCATGATTACAGCCCGTAGGCAGACAGAAGTAAAGTTGCAAACGAGCTAATACTTGCTCGGCGGCTAAACGCCTCAAAAGAATATTTTTACAAGGGAGTGGGAGAGCAAAATAAAACCCACTGGTTGCCCGGGTTCCGTCTAGTGGTCACCATCGGGCTGGAAGACAGGTAGATCCTTTGCTGCTGCTCCGGTATCTGGCCATACAAAACCAGCTGGGTCAGACCCCAGAAAGAGCAAGTGCCACAAAGGAGGCCACAAAATAAGAACAAAAGCCAGCAAATTAGCACAATAATATAATTACATAATAAGAGACAGTAATTTAAGAAAAGCATGATAGGTGAATATAAAAGTTAATCTTGTACAGAATCGATAAAAGACAGAACATATGGAAGAGCATGACAGGATGATATACGATAAGATAACAATAGGACTATTCAGATAACCAGATTACAACCCGTAAACCAAATAAGGACCGGGGTTGTAACCCTTCGTCTGAACGGAACTTGGCTTCTTCCACCATTTATCGGCAAGGTAAATATAAGAAATCGAGACATGCAATTATTCATGATATAGAATTAAGATAAAGCACGAGTAAGCATGTCATGTCAGAAATAGTACAGGATCAGGACAGGACAAGCGGGACTAGACTCCATCCAATCAATCACGGCCAAGCAATAATTACGGCTTGCTACTTTAACTAACTAGGGTTATCACAGGCCTATTTACTAGCAAGATGCAATGAGAATTCCAAGTCCGGTTACCTGTTTGTTACTACCTGAGTGATCCCAGCAAGAAAAGGAAAAGATAGCAGGATATAGCAGACACACTGTAGTAAGATACATGTGTCCTAAGGTACCACACTCAACGGCGGGCTGGAAGTGCGCTCATCTCGACGGATAGCAACAAATCCTATGTATACATATATATAAGGCCGGGACCAAAGGGGCAACAGGTAACTGGGAAATTCTCCATGAACTATAGTTAGATCTAGTCATTAGCCTAATCCATGTTCAGTGCGAATCCCTGACCGTAGGAAACCAGGGAGTCACGTCCTAGACATGATGCAAGACAAGACAAGTGGATTGCACAAGCAAGCAAGCAGGAACACCCACGGTGTCAAGTTGATTATACGAGTCAAGTTTCAAGTTACAAGTCAAGTCAAGTCAGGAGTGCGCCGCCACGGGCCACTATCAAGTTATCAAGATAAATCATGTCAGGGTACTTGTCAGAAGTACGCCACGACGGGCCACTATCATGTCAGGTTGGTCATGTCAGGAGTGCACCATTACGGGTCACTGTCGTGTTATGCTAGTTCCTTGTCATACCATGCCATGTACAATAGTCATTCCAAACATATTAAGTAAAATCAAGTTCTTGACAAAAGGACCATAGAAGAGCCAAGCTTAAGGAAAAAAAATAAAACCAATACTCCAAGAGCCAATGGATTGCGTAAGGGGTCAGGGGGTTGGATTGCGCAGGAATGGTTGGCGCAGGCTGCGAAGTGCGCAGGCTTAGACTGCGCAGGCAATGGATGGCGCAGGATGCAGACTGCGCAGGCTTAGACTGCGCAGGCAATGGATGGCGCAGGATGCAGACTGCGCAGGCAATGGATGGCGCAGGATGCAGACTGCGCAGGGGTCAAGCGCGCAGGAGCCGATGGCGCAGGGTTGGTTGCACAATCGGGCAGCGGCCATGCTGCGCAGTCAGCGACCAACGCTAAAGAGCGCGGCACGGGGAGGCTGCGCGGTCCAGTGCTGCGCTAAAGAGCGCAGACTGTAGATCTTCTTCTCCAGGCCGAGAGGAACATCAAGAACACCCAAAAATTCAATCTTTCATATCTTAGTCAAATCAAAGCCAAATCTAGATTTTCAAAGTTCTAACTTGAGTAAAATTGAATTCTCTTCCACATGGAAGCATCAAAACCCACAAAAATCCAACCAAAATAGATCAAAACCATGTAAATCCGAAAATAGTTAAAACCTAGATCTAGAACAATGGAGACTCCAAATCACAAAATATTAAGTACTAATGTTGATCACCATGGCCTAATGTAGCTAATGAACAAATAAAATGTGGTTCTCATGTGGTGGTAAGGTGCACTTGCCTATGGGTGTTGGTGTTGTGCAGAGGAAGGAAGAAGAAGAAGATGGAGAAATAATGAGAGAATTATGGAGGAGAGAGAAAAGTAGCTGGAGTTTTAATGAGGGTGGGTTGTGTTGTGTTGAGGGTGGAGTGTAGGTTAAAGTGCTCCAATGCATGTTAAACCAAACTAAACCAAATCAAACCAATTCTCCTCCACAAAATAAACCAAGCCAGGTAAAAACCCAATTACGAGAAATCCAAAATTCGTAAGTCAAGCCAATTACAAGTACATGCCAAAATTCGAGAAAATAAATACAGGTCTGAAATACATGCAAGCTTGACAAAAATACGTATTCAGAATATGGGTGTTACAACTCTACCCACCTTAAAAGAATTTCGTCCTCGAAATTTAAATCAAGATGCTTAGAGACGTAAGAGCCCGCATTACTAATCACCAATAAGCTACACTAAGCAAACAATCAAACAATCATACATGCAAGCAAGGGATGGGAAACATAAGGCATAAGGAAGACATTATACCTTACGAGTCAAACAAGTCGGGATATCGTGGTCGGATGTCATCCTCACACTCCCACGTTTGACTCCTCCAAAGAGTGATGAACTCAAGCAACACGAACTAAACTGATAGTCTTGCGCTTGAGGTCTCTCTCTTTGGTCAAACAGGGACACGGGCCTCTCCTCATACGAAAAGGTTGGTACCAATAACCGTTTTCGAATGATCTAGGACATGGCTCGGGCCCGGGATATACCGTTGTAATTAGGATACATGAAACATGACATGTGTCCGTATAACAACGGCGAAAAACAAGACAATAGGACACAGATACCTCTCTGCCGATTCTGGATCTGGGCCTGGGCTAGGGTAAACTGCTGAAGCCTCTGTTGCTGGAAGGCCTGGGCCTGAGATGGCAATGGACCTGGGAACGGAAGCTGCTGTGGTTGGTGAACTGGAGCTGGTTCTGGTGCTGGTCCCATAACCGAGGGACTAGTTACTGTCGACGATGATCTGTTTCTGAACGGACAAGATCCTATCATGTGGTCCGGCGAACCACAAACCAAGCACAATCCCTGTGCTCTGCGACACTCAGTAACAACATGCCCGGGCTTCCCGCAATGAGAACAACCGGTTACGAAAGGCCGCTTCTGCTTCTGCTGCTGGGGATAGGTCGAGGCAGAATGCTGTAAGGAGGTAACCGAATCTATCCTTGCAGCTCCAATGGTCAGGGCCCTAGCTGCTGGGGCCGGTGGTGACGATTGGTTCATCTGGTCATGAGACCGCTTCCGACCTCCGGTCCGGTCCGCTATCCTTCGGGAAGTGTACTCATGCCTCCTCGCTGCTCGCAAGACGGCATCAAAAGTTCTGTGCTCGAACTGCTCTACTGCCAATATGATCTCCAAGTGGAGCCATCGCTGAAATCGCTTTGCTCTGTCTAGCTCGGTTGCCACCAAGGTGGGAGCAAACTGACTCAACCTTGAAAACTCGGCCGCATATCCGTCGACCGTCCTGTTCATCTGCCTGAGATTACTAAACCTGGTCTGCAGGTCATATCTAGCCACTGCGTCGAAGTACTTGGTCTGAAACATATCACTGAATACCGCCCATATGACAGGCGTACCCAAACTCGCTGCTTGCATAGCCCACCAGCTGCGGGCTAGATCTAGTAACTGTAGGCGCACCACAGCCACCTTCTCTGCTTCAGGGGTCCTGGCTGCCTCCAAGATAACTTCAATGTCCAGTAGCCAGGCATCTAAAGCAATAGCATCCTCGCTGCCGTCGAAGAAGGGAGGGTTCAGGCGCTTGAAATTGTTGACCGCACTATTCCCTCGAGGACCACTTCCGCTCATAGCATCTTGTACTGGTTGCTGCAAGGCATCACCTCGACGATCGTGAGACGCAAGCAACTCACGGATGAGCCCTATCAAGACCCCATCCTCTGGCCCTGCTGGCTGAACTGGCTGGACTGGGGGCACTGGTTCTCCAGAAGGCATGGCTCGGGAGGCGGCTGCTGAGGACTGATCTTGATCTTCTTGCTGTTGCTGGTCTGCCGGCCGAACTTCTTCTGGCTGATCAACAGGAATGATGCCACTGAAGCAATGACATCGGGAATATTAAGGAAGGACCAGGATAGAACAATGATGCAAGCATGTTATCAAGTCAGAAATCCAAGGAGATAAGAAGATACGAGTGGAGATCAAAGGCGAGTACAGATTGAGACATCTATCTGGTAAACCCTCACATTTCTTGATTGACAAGACCTGCATGGGCCACCACTTAAACCATGTCACGCCCCAGAACCAGAATACTGGAGAGCGGGGGCAGACATAGCCAGCTACGTATAATAAAATGGAATCCATCTCACCATACGGTCACGGCTGTCAAGATATGTGAGGGTTTATCTACAAGCCAACAGTCTCTTAAGGTCATAAATTATCCTATTGTCTCAATCTCAACCAACTAATAATAATCACAAGATATCAGATCACCAAATATACAATTGCAAGGCGTCCCAAACATTACATATCCAGATGATCATGAAGCTAGTCGTACAAAATGTAAGGACTAGCAAGTGTTAAGTCATACATGATCAACCTCGAGTTGCCAATCATGATTACAGCCCGTAGGCAGACAGAAGTAAAGTTGCAAACGAGCTAACACTTGCTCGGCGGCTAAACGCCTCAAAAGAATATTTTTACAAGGGAGTGGGAGAGCAAAATAAAACCCACTCGTTGCCCGGGTTCCGTCTAGTGGTCACCATCGGGCTGGAAGACAGGTAGATCCTTTGCTGCTGCTCCGGTATCTGGCCATACAAAACCAGCTGGGTCAGACCCCAGAAAGAGCAAGTGCTACAAAGGAGGCCACAAAATAAGAACAAAAGCCAGCAAATTAGCACAATAATATAATTACACAATAAAAGACAGTAATTTAAGAAAAGCATGATAGGTGAATATAAAAGTTAATCTTGTACAGAATCGATAAAAGACAGAACATAAGGAAGAGCATGACAGGATGATATACGATGAGATAACCATGGGACTATTCAGATAACCAGGTTACAACCCGTAAACCAAATAAGGACCGGGGTTGTAACCCTTCGTCTGAACGGAACTTGGCTTCTCCCACCATTTATCGGCAAGGTAAATATAAGAAATCGAGACATGCAATTATTCATGATATAGAATTAAGATAAAGCATGAGTAAGCATGTCATGTCAGAAATAGTACAGGATCAGGACAGGACAAGCGGGACTAGACTCCATCCAATCAATCACGGCCAAGAAATAATTACGGCTTGCTACTTTAACTAACTAGGGTTATCACAGGCCTAGTTACTAGCAAGATGCAATGAGAATTCCAAGTCCGGTTACCTGTTTGTTACTACCTGAGTGATCCCAGCAAGAAAAGGAAAAGATAGCAGGATATAGCAGACACACTGTAGTAAGATACATGTGTCCTAAGGTACCACACTCGACGGCGGGCTGGAAGGGCGCTCATCTCGACGGATAGCAACAAATCCTATGTATACATATATATAAGGCCGGGACCAAAGGGGCAACAGGTAACTGGAAAATTCTCCATGAACTATAGTTAGATCTAGTCATTAGCCTAATCCATGTTCAGTGCGAATCCCTGACCGTGGGAAACCAGGGAGTCACGTCCTAGACATGATGCAAGACAAGACAAGTGGATTGCACAAGCAAGCAAGCAGGAACACCCACGGTGTCAAGTTGATTATACGAGTCAAGTTTCAAGTTACAAGTCAAGTCAAGTCAGGAGTGAGCCGCCACGGGCCACTATCAAGTTATCAAGATAAATCATGTCAGGGTACTTGTCAGAAGTGCACCACGACGGGCCACTATCATGTCAGATTGGTCATGTCAGGAGTGCACCATTACGAGTCACTGTCGTGTTATGCTAGTTCCTTGTCATACCATGCCATGTACAATAGTCATTCCAAACATATTAAGTAAAATCAAGTTCATGACAAAAGGCGTAAGGATATAAAATGAGCGTAAAATATCTAATAAAATATCAATATACAGGACTATAGAAGAGCCAAGCTTAAGGAAAAAAAAATAAAACCAATACTCCAAGAGCCAATGGATTGCGCAAGGGGTCAGGGGGTTGGATTGCGCAGGAATGGTTGGCGCAGGCTGCGAAGTGCGCAGGCTTAGATTGTACAGGCAATAGATGGCGCAGGATGCAGACTGCGCAGGCTTAGACTGCGCTGGCAATGGATGGCGCAGGATGCAGACTGCGCAGGCTTAGACTGCGCAGGCAATGGATGGCGCAGGATGCAGACTGCGCAGGCAATGGATGGCGCAGGATTGTAATGCCTGTGGTTCGTATTGCGTATTCTTGGAATACGTGTACGTATTTTATTTTTGTATTGTATGATTTCCTGGCTTGGCATTTCCTTCTGGGCTTGGTTTATTCCTGGTTCGGGTTGGTTGGTTCGGCTTGGCTTGGTTTTGATTGGGTTCATGATGAACCCAAGGTGAACCCCTACCTACCACCACTATTTGTATTTATTAGCCCTCTTTATTCTCTCTCTTCATTATTCATCTTCTTCTTCCTCATTTTCTCCCTTCACCTACCAAGAGAGAAGAGAGAGGTCTAGGCAAGTGCACCTTGTCACCACTTGAGAACCACTTTTTATTTGTTCATTAGCTAGAATAGGCCATGGTGATCAACATTAGAACTTGACATTTTGTGATTTGGAGTCTCCATTGTTCTAGATCTAAGTTTCTTCTATTTTCGGTTTTGCATGGTTTTGATCTATTTAAGTTGTATTTTTATGGGTTTTGATGTTCTTATGTTGGAGAGGATTGAATTTCACCCAAGATAGAACTTTGCAAAGTCGGATTTGGACTTGTTTGGACCAAGTTATGGACTTTTGAAGCTTGGGTTTAAGCCATGGAGTTCTTACTGATTTGGAGAAGACAGTGAGCAGTGCACGAGCTTTTTAGCTTGTGCCACTGAGTTGCGCGCGCTCTTTAGCGCAGCGCAGTCCCCATACGCTGCCTTTTGGGAGCGTATGACTCCCATACGCTCGCTTGCTTGACAAGGAGTCGTATGGACCCCATACGCTGCCTTTTGGGAGCGTATGACTCCCATACGCTTGCTTGCTTGACAAGGAGTCGTATGGACCCCATACACTGCCTTTTGGGAGCGTATGACTCGCATACGCTTGCTTGCTTGACAAGGAGTCGTATGGATCCCATACGCTGCCTTTTGGGAGTGTATGACTCGCATACGCTCGCTTGCTTGACAAGGAGTCGTATGGACCCCATACGCTGCCTTTTGGAAGCGTATAACTTGCATACGCTTGACCTGAGCGTAGGTTGGCTTGAGCGTAGGCTGGCCTGAGCGTATGACTTTTGCACTGAGCGTATGGCTTTTGGCTGACTTGGTCTCATGTCAGCGTGTCAGATTTGGTTTTATTTTCCCTAGGCTTGGCTCTTCTATAGCCCTGTCTATTGATATTTTATTAGATATTTTACGCCCATTTTATATCCTTACGCCTTTTGTCATGAACTTGATAATCACGAATTTATGTAATATGAGTCTGACACGATAGTGACCCGTAATGGTGCACTCCTGACATGAGTAACCTGACATGACCTGATAGTGGCCCGTCGTGGCACACTCCTGACTAGTACACTTGATCTGATAACCTGACATATTATATCTTGATAAGCTGTTGCGACGGCTACTTGACATGACATGACCTGTATAATAACCTGGACACCGTGGGCGATTGTGCTTGTATAAATAAACCAGCCCTGTCTTACATCATGTCTAGGATGGGACTCCTGAGTACCACGGTCAGGAGCACCCCACTAAAATGGACTAAGGCTAATAACTAGAATAACACAGTAGTCATAAAGAGATTTCCCAGCTACAGGCAATCCCGTTACCTGGGCGCGCCTGGGATCTGTAGCCTGCCGTCGAGTAGGGCACATTTCCAGCACACTGTCATGTGTTGCACCCTTTAAGCTACTTAAGGGTACATACGTTTCCTGGACAATGTACCCACCTGAATTCAATCCTAATCTTTCGACCTGGGTAACCTGGATGGTCTGCAGGGCTTGTGGCTGTGGAATAATCTCGCTGCATCTTGTTAGTAATTAGGCTTGTGACAACCCTAGTTAGTTAAAGTATCAAGCCGTAATTCTTGCTTGGCCGTGAAATGATTGGATGGAATCTAACCAGTCTAGTCTTGCCATGATCCTGTTCCAGATTGCTGCATGACCAGAATGCTTGTATTTATTTTACCGATAAATGATGAGAACTCCAAGTTCTGTTCAGACGAAGGGTTACAATCCCGGTCCTTGTTTGGTTCACGGGTTGTAACCTGGTTATTTGAAGAGTCCTATGGTTATCTCATCGTATATCACTGCCAGGTTTCTTCTTATTAATTGTCTTTATGATGTAATTATCTTCTTATGATCTGATGTGCTGGCTTTTGTTCTTATTTCGTGGCCTCCTTTGTGGCACTTGTTCTTTTTGGGGTCTGACCCAGCTGGTTTTGTGTGGCCAGATTTCAGAGCAGCTCCAGAGGATCTACCGACCTTCCAGCCAGATGGTGGCCACTAGACGGAACCCTGGTAACGAGTGGGTTTATTTTTGATCTCCCACTTTATTGTAAAATATTCTTTTGAGGCGTTTAGCCGACGAGCACCTGTTTAGCTCGATTGCACTTTTACTTACTGTCTGCCTACGGGCTGTAACATGATTAACAGATCCTAGGGTTGATCATGGTATGACTAAACTCTTGCTAGTCCTGACATTTTGTACGACTAACTTCATGATCAGCTGAATATGTAATATTTGGGACGCCTTGTTATTGTATATTTAATGATCATACATCTTGTGACTTTTACTTACTTGCTTGTGATTGAGACACTAGGCTTGTTCATGACCTTAAGAGACTGTTGGCTTGTAGTTAAACCCTCATGTATCTAGACAGCCGTGACCGTATAGCGAGATGGATTCCATTTCATATACGTAGCTGGCTATGTCTGCCCCCGCTCTCCAGTATTCTGGTTCTGGGGCGTGACATGGTTTTAGTGGTGGCCCATGCAGGTCTTGTAAATCAAAATATGTGAGGGTTTACCGAATAGATGTCTCAATCAATATCCGCCCTTGAACTCTGCTCGTATCCTCTGAATCCCTGGATTCTTGTCCTGATCACCTGCTTGCATCGTTGGTCTGTCCTGGTCCTTCCTTATTTGTTTCCAATGTCATCTTCTTCAGCGGCATAGTACCTGACCCGGCCGATCAGCAAGGCGGAGCACCTCCCGCGGACCAGCAGCAACCTGGAGATCAAGCCCAGCATTTCGGAGTAGCCTCCAGAGTCGTGCCTTCTGGCGGAGAGCCACCAGTCCAGCCAGTTCAACCTGTAGAACATGATGACAGCACTTTGGTAGGACTCGTCAGGACCTTGATAGCTTCCCAAGATCGGCGTGGAGATGCCTTGCACCAGGCAGTGACGGATGCTTTGACCCGGGGTGGTCATCAGGGTAACAGCGCGGCCAACAGCTTCAAGCGCTTGAACCCTCCATTCTTCGACGGTAGTGAAGATGCTATCGCGGCAGATGCATGGCTTCAGGACACAGAGGTGATTCTAGAAGCAGCCAGGACCCCAGAGAACGAGAAGGTGGCCGTTGTGCGCCTGCAGTTGTTAGATCTTGCCCGCAGCTGGTGGGCAGCGCAGGCCGTTGGATTAGCAGCACCCATTGCTTGGGCAGTATTCAGAGAGAGATTCCAGACCAAGTATTTCGATGCCGTGGCTCGGTATGATCTGCAGACGAGGTTTACCAATCTGAAGCAAGGAGGCAGGACGGTCGACGGATATACGGTCAAGTTTTCCAGACTTAGTCGGTTTGCTCCCACCTTGGGGGCAACCGAGTATGATAGAGCCCAGCGGTTCCAGCAGGAACTTCATCTGGAGATCTTGTTGGCAGTAGAGCAATTTGAGCATCAGACTTTGATGCAGTCTTGAGAGCAGCTAGGAGGCATGAGTATACCTCCCAGAGGATTGTGGATAGGGCCGGAGGTCAGAAGAGATCTCACGGCCAGATGAATCAGTCTTCAGCACCGGCCCCGGCAGCCAGGGCTTTGACTATTGGAGCTCCGAGGCGAGCGGCCTCAGTAACGTCGGTTCAGCATTCAACTCTGACGCACCCTCAGCAGCAGAAGCAGAAGCAACATTCCGCAGTGGGTTGTTCTCATTGTGGGAAGCCAGGCCATGTGGTGGCAGAATGTCGCAGGGCACAGGGATTGTGTCTGGCTTGTGGAGCACCAGACCATAGGGTTGGATCCTGCCCGAATAGGGGTAGTTCATCATCATCCAACCTTTCTAGCTCTTCGGTGAGAGGACCAGCTCCAGTCCAGCAACAGCAGCAGTATCCCTTGACGAGGCCCTTGCCGCCTCAGTCCCAGGCGTTTCAGCAGCAGAGCCCCAGCAGTATGCGCAAGCCCAGGCCTTGAGTCAGAATAGGCAGCGAGGAATTCAGCAGAGGGGACCAGCACCCCGAGGGCATGGTCAGGCCATGATGATGACCGTGGAGGAAGGATTGGCACCAGGAGAGGTAGTGGCAGGTACTATTCTCGTCAACTCCTTTCCAGCTTCAGCTTTATTTGATTCTGGTGCATCGCATTCATTTATGTCTGCACGATTCGCGACACGGGTAGGATTGGAGCCCGAGTCATTATCAGTAAGACTCAATATACTTACTGGTAACGGACTTGTGGGAGTAGATAGAGTGTTTTCCTCGTGTCGGATCGTAGTTAGCGGTAGAGAATTCCCCGCTAGATTGATAGAGTTCCCGATGGCCGATTATGATGTGGTCCTAGGGATGGATTGGTTGAGGAACCAGTATGCTAGGATAGACTGCCATATTGGTAGGGTTGTTTTTAGCATTCCCGGAGAGCCGGAGTTTTCTTTCTCTCGACGCGAGGTTGAGCCTTCTCCTCCAGTATTGCGGATGGCAGTAGCAGCAGTTCAGTTGCCCAGGATAGTGGATGAGTTCCCAGATGTTTTTCCAGAAGAGCTTCCAGGTATGCCTCCGGAGCGGGAGATCGAGTTCACTATAGACTTGATTCCTGGGACAGCCCCAGTGTCAGAAAGAGTCTACAGGATGGCGCCATCAGAGTTGGAGATCTTGTACAAGATGATTGAAGAGCTTAGAACCAAGGGATTCATTCGTACAAGTGGATCGCCTTGGGGAGCCCCGATGCTTCTTGTGAAAAAGAAGGATGGTACGTCCAGGTTATGTGTTGACTATCGTACCTTGAACTCAGTGACAATCAAGAACAGATACCCTCTCCCGAGGATAGATGACTTGTTTGATCAACTCAAGGGGGCTTCAGTATTCTCGAAGATTGATTGACGCTCAGGTTATCATCAGATCCGAGTCAGAGAGCAGGACATCCCGAAGACGGCTTTTAGATCGAGATATGGGCATTGGGAATTCCTTGTTATGCCTTTTGGAGCAACCAATGCGCCGGCAGTATTCATGGACCTCATGAATCGCATCTTCATGCCTTACTTGGATCAGTTTGTGATTATATTCTTGGATGACATTCTGGTCTACAGCAAGAGTGAGGCAGAGCATGAGCAGCATCTCCGTATAGTTCTTCAGATCCTCAGAGAGCACCAGCTGTATGCCAAGTTCAGTAAATACGAGTTCTGGCTCGATCGCATTTCGTACTTGGGTCATATCATCACTCGAGGAGGAGTAGAAGTGGATCCCCAGAAGATTGTGGCTATTGAGTCATGGCCAGTGCCCAGCACAGTTGCAGAGGTTCGTAGATTTCTTGGATTGGCTGGCTATTACCGGCGATTTATTTCAGACTTTGCTCGGATATCAGCGCCATTGACTCAGTTGACCCGCAAGGATGCACAGTTTGCTTGGACAGCAGAGTGTCAGAGTTCTTTTGAGCAGTTGAAGCGAGGCCTGATAACAGCTCCTATTCTCACGCTTCCAGATGGGATCGGAGGATTCTCAGTGTACTGCGATGCTTCAGGCAGAGGTTTAGGATGTGTTCTGATGCAGCACGAGAAGGTAATAGCTTATGCGTCACGACAACTTCGTGATCATGAGAGGAATTACCCAACCCATGACTTGGAGCTAGCAGCAGTGGTGTTTGTACTTAAGTTGTGGAGGCACTACTTGTATGGAGACAGGGTGGAGATTTTCACCGACCACAAGAGCCTGAAGTATGTTTTCACCCAGAAGGATCTTAACATGCGTCAGAGAAGGTGGCTGGAGCTTCTTGTGGATTATGATGTCAACCTGCAGTATCATCCTGGGAAGGCCAATGTCGCAGCAGATGCATTAAGCAGGAGAGCGGGAGTTTATTTTCTAACAGCGCAACCAGAGCTGTTAGCAGATCTTCAGAAGATGGGTATTGAAGTTGTTCTCCCTTCCAGTGTGGCCTTGATGGCCAGTATGCAAGTTCAGTCCACTATAGTCGAGAGGATCCGGATGGCGCAGTCGACAGATTCTAAGCTTCAGCGACTCAGAGCGGAGTGTGAGGCAGGACGAAGACCAGAGTTATGTATTCATGAGGACGGTACACTTCGACATGGTAAGCGTCTTTGTGTACCCAGTGGAGATATCAGGCAGAAGATCATGTCAGAAGCACACAGTTCGCAGTATTCCATCCATCCCGGCAGTACGAAGATGTACCGTGATATCCGGCAGCATTTCTGGTGGAATGGCATGAAGCGGGAGATAGCTCGGTTTATCTCTCGGTGTTTAGTTTGCCAACAAGTTAAGGCCGAACATCAGAGACTGGTTGGACTTCTTCAGCCCTTGCCTATTCCTGAGTGGAAGTGGGAGCATGTGACCATGGATTTTGTGACTGGATTACCTAGATCCCCAGCTGGTAGAGATGCTATTTGGGTTATAGTTGACCGGCTCACGAAAGTGGCTCACTTTCTTCCCTTCAGAGTTGGTCAGTCGACGGCTCAGCTAGCGGCGATGTATCTTAGGCAGATCGTCAGATTGCACGGTGTGCCAGTCAGTATCACCTCGGACCGAGATTCAAGATTTACGTCGCACTTTTGGCGTAGCTTGCAAGAGAGTTTGGGGACTCATCTCCAGTTTTGTTCAGCATATCACCCACAGACAGATGGCCAGTCGGAAGCGCACGATCCAGACTCTTGAAGACATGTTGCGGTCTTGCACACTTGACTTCGGTGGTTCATGGGAAGATCACTTGCACCTGGTGGAATTCTCGTACAACAACAGTTTCCAGGCCAGTATCCAGATGGCACCGTTCGAGGCACTGTATGGTAGAAAGTGCAGATCCCCGCTAGCCTGGGATGATGTTGGAGAGAGACAGATGCTCGGTCCAGAAATGGTTTTCCAGACAGTTGAGGTGGTCAGGCGAGTCAGAGATCATCTTCGAGTTGCCCAAGATCGCCAGCGCCATTGGGCCGATTCTCATCGGCGCCCTCTCGAGTTTTCGGTCGGCGATCATGTATTCCTGAGGATTTCTCCTAACCGTGGCATCATTCGTTTCGGCGTACGGGAAAAGCTTAGTCCTAGGTATATAGGGCCGTTCGACATTCTGGAGCGAGTAGGAGATGTATCCTATCGTCTCGCTCTTCGACCGTCGCTAAGCGAGGTGCATGACGTGTTCCATGTATCCCAATTACGACGGTATATCCCGGACCCGAGCCACATCCTGGATCATTCGGAATTGGTTGTTGGTACCAACCTTTCGTATGAGGAGAGGCCCGTGTCTATATTGGACCGGAGAGAGAAGATCCTCAAGAACAAGACTATCAAGTTAGCCCGAGTTGCTTGGGGTCATCACTCTTTGGGTGAGTCAACGTGGGAGCGTGAGGATGATATCCGATCGCGATATCCCGACTTGTTTGACTCGTGAGGTATAATGTCTTTCTTATGCCTCCTGCCTTCGATTCCTTGCTTGCATGATTGATTGATTGCCTAGTATAGCTTGCTTGTTATTAGTATAGCTTGTCATTGCTCCTCTAGTCTCTTGATTAAATTTCGAGGACAGAATTCTTTTAAGGTGGGTAGAGTTGTAATGCCTGTGGTTCGTATTACGTATTCTTGAATACGTGTACATATTTTATTCTTGTATTGCATGATTTCCTAGCTTGGCATTTCCTTCTAGGCTTAGTTTATTCCTGGTTCGGGTTGGTTGGTTCGGCTTGGCTTGGTTTTGATTGGGTTCATGATGAACCCAAGGTGAACCCCTACCTACCACCACCATTTGTATTTATTAGCCCTCTTCATTCTCTCTCTTCATTATTCATCTTCTTCTTCCTCATTTACTCCCTTCACCAACCAAGAGAGAAGAGAGAGGTCTAGGCAAGTGCACCTTGCCACCACTTGAGAACCACTTTTTATTTGTCCATTAGCTAGAACAGGCCATGGTGATCAACATTAGAACTTAACATTTTGTGATTTGGAGTCTCCATTGTTCTAGATCTAAGTTTCTTCTATTTTCGGTTTTGTATGGTTTTGATCTATTTAAGTTGTATTTTTATGGGTTTTGATGTTCTTATGTTGGAGAGGATTGAATTTCACCCAAGATAGAACTTTGCAAGGTCGGATTTGGACTTGTTTGGACCAAGTTATGGACTTTTGAAGCTTGGGTTTAAGCCATAGAGTTCTTGCTGATTTGGAGAAGACATTGAGCAGTGCACGAGCTTTTTAGCTTGTGCCACTGAGTTGCGCGCTCTTTAGCGCAGCGCAGTCCCCATACGCTGCCTTTTGGGAGCGTATGACTCCCATACGCTCGCTTGCTTGACAAGGAGTCGTATGGACCCCATACGCTGCTTTTTTGGGAGCGTATGACTCCCATACGCTCGCTTGCTTGACAAGGAGTCGTATGGACCCCATACGCTGCCTTTTGGGAGCGTATGACTCGCATACGCTCGCTTGCTTGACAAGGAGTCGTATGGATCCCATACGCTGTCTTTTGGGAGCGTATGACTCGCATACGCTCGCTTGCTTGACAAGGAGTCGTATGGACCCCATACGCTGCCTTTTGGAAGCGTATGACTTGCATACGCTTGACCTGAGCGTAGGTTGGCTTGAGCGTAGGCTGGCCTGAGCGTATGACTTTTGTACTGAGCGTATGGCTTTTGGCTGATTTGGTCTCATGTCAGCGTGTCAGATTTGGTTTTATTTTCCCTAGGCTTGGCTCTTCTATAGCCCTGTCTATTGATATTTTATTAGATATTTTACGCCCATTTTATATCCTTACGTCTTTTGTCATGAACTTGATAATCACGAATTTATGTAATATGAGTCTGACACGATAGTGACCCGTAGTGGTGCACTCCTGACATGAGTAACCTGACATGACCTGATAGTGGCCCGTCGTGGCGCACTCCTGACTAGTACACTTGACCTGATAACCTGACATGTTATATCTTGATAAGCTGTTGCGACGGCTACTTGACATGACATGACCTGTATAATAACCTGGACACCGTGGGCGATTGTGCTTGTATAAATAAACCAGCCCTGTCTTGCATCATGTCTAGGATGGGACTCCTGAGTACCACGGTCAGGAGCACCCCACTAAAATGGACTAAGGCTAATAACTAGAATAACACAGTAGTCATGAAGAGATTTCCCAGCTACAGGCAATCCCGTTACCTGGGCGCGCCTGGGATCTGTAGCCTGCCGTCGAGTAGGGCACATTTCCAGCACACTGTCATGTGTTGCACCCTTTAAGCTACTTAAGGGTACATGCGTTTCCTGGACGATGTACCCACCTGAATTCAACCCTAATCTTTCGACCTGGGTAACCTGGATGGTCTGCAGGGCTTGTGGCTATGGAATAATCTCGCTGCATCTTGTTAGTAATTTGGCTTGTGACAACGCTAGTTAGTTAAAGTATCAAGCCATAATTCTTGCTTGGCCATGAAATGATTGGATGGAATCTAACCAGTCTAGTCTTGCCCTGATCCTATTCCAGATTGCTGCATGACCAGAATGCTTGTATTTATTTTACCGATAAATGATGAGAACTCCAAGTTCTGTTCAGACGAAGGATTACAACCCCGGTCCTTGTTTGGTTCACGGGTTGTAACCTGGTTATCTGAAGAGTCCCATGGTTATCTCATCGTATATCACTGCCAGATTTCTTCTTATTAATTGTCTTTATGATGTAATTATTTTCTTATGATCTGATGTGCTGGCTTTTGTTCTTATTTCGTGGCCTCCTTTGTGGCACTTGCTCTTTTTGGGGTCTGACCCAGCTGGTTTTGTGTGGCCAGATTTCGGAGCAGCTCCAGAGGATCTACCGACATTCCAGCCAGATGGTGGCCACTAGACGGAACCCTGGCAACGAGTGGGTTTATTTTTGATCTCCCACTTTATTGTAAAATATTCTTTTGAGGCGTTTAGCCGACGAGCACCTGTTTAGCTCGATTGCACTTTTACTTACTGTCTGCCTACGGGCTGTAACATGATTAACAGATCCTAGGGTTGATCATGTATGACTAAACTCTTGCTAGTCCTGACATTTTGTACGACTAGCTTCATGATCAGCTGAATATGTAATATTGGGACGCCTTATTATTGTATATTTAATGATCATACATCTTATGACTTTTACTTACTTGCTTGTGATTGAGACACTAGGCTTGTTCATGACCTTAAGAGACTGTTGGCTTGTAGTTAAACCCTCATGTATCTAGACAGCCGTGACCGTATAGCGAGATGGATTCCATTTATATACGTAGCTGGCTATGTCTGCCCCCGCTCTCCAGTATTCTGGTTCTGGGGCATGACAAGGATGCAGACTGCGCAGGGGTCAAGCGCGCAGGAGCCGATGGCGCAGGGTTGGTTGCGCAATCGGGCAGCGGCCAGGCTGCGCAGTCAGCGACCAATGCTAAAGAGCGCGGCGTGGGGAGGCTGCGTGGTCCAGTGCTGCGCTAAAGAGCGCAGACTGTAGATCTTCTTCTCCAGGCCGAGAGGAACATCAAGAACACCCAAAAATTCAATCTTTCATATCTTAGTCAAATCAAAGCCAAATCTAGATTTTCAAAGTTCTAACTTGAGTAAAATTGAATTCTCTTCCACATGGAAGCATCAAAACCCACAAAAATCCAACCAAAATAGATCAAAACCATGTAAATCCGAAAATAGTTAAAACCTAGATCTAGAACAATGGAGACTCTAAATCACAAAATGTTAAGCACTAATGTTGATCACCATGGCCTAATCTAGCTAATGAACAAATAAAATATGGTTCTCATGTGGTGGCAAGGTGCACTTGCCTATGGGTGTTGGTGTTGTGTAGAGGATGGAAGAAGAAGAAGATAGAAATAATGAGAGAATTATGGAGGAGAGAGAAAAGTAGCTGGAGTTTTAATGAGGGTGGGTTGTGTTGTGTTGAGGGTGGAGTGTAGGTTAAAGTGCTCCAATGCATGTTAAACCAAACTAATCCAAATCAAACCAATTCTCCTCCACAAAATAAACCAAGCCAGGTAAAAACCCAATTACGAGAAATCCAAAATCCGCAAGTCAAGCCAATTACAAGTACATGCCAAAATCCGAGAAAATAAATACAGGTCTGAAATACATGCAAGCTTGACAAAAATACGTATTCAGAATATGGGTGTTACAACAAAATATAACAAATTATATGTCCACGAAACCAGAATGACGATACGAACCCAACGGTATATCCAGAATTGGATTCCGTTGACCCGATCTCAATTTGGTCCGTTGACCAGAACTTGGAATTCCGGTTTGCACGGAAATGCGTGCCGGAGCCAATGTTCTCAAAACTCAACAAACTATATCAACGAGTTCAGAATGACGATACGAACTCAACGGTATATCCGAAATTGGATTCTGATGAGCCGATCTCAAAATGACCCGTTGACCCGAATATTGGTATCCGACTTGCACCGAAATGCGTGTCGGATCCAATGTCCACTAAAACCTAGCAAATTATATGTCAACGAGTCCAGAATGACGATACGAACTTAACGGTATATCCGGAATTGGATTCCGATGAGCCGACGTCAAAAAGTCCCGTTGACCCGGACTGTGGGACCCACTTTGTACCGAAATGCGTGCCAGGGTCCACGTCCTCCAAATCTAACAAATTATATATGAAAACATGCCAGAACGATGCCACGAGTCTACTGGTGGTGTCAGAAATGAAATCTGAAGTCCCGTGTTCAAAAATAGAATTTTACAAGTTGGAAATTATGAATTCGAACGGCCAACTTTGGCGTCGAATTCAACCAATCAAACAAGCTCACAATAAAACGAAACTGGAGGGGTAGTAAGAGGGTTATACCAGCTTTGCACAGGAACTGGTAGCACGCCAAATGGAGCTACGGTGGAGGAGGTACAAGCTGACAAAGTTGGCTCCGCGAAACTGTCCAAATTTTATACAGTTTAAACGGTCAAATTGGTGGCCGGTTTTGAAGTATCAAATGATAAAATTAATGGACGAAAATTGACAGGAGTGAAGGTGATATACCGAGATTGTGACAGAGCGAAGAAATCGCCGATCTAACGGTCGGATTTCTCGAAAATCGTACGCGAAGTTGCTGCGACGGGGCGGTATTTCAGCTACGTTTTCGGGCTCGTCACGACGGGAACCCGTGCCAAACGCACGGATCGCCTCTGATACATGTCGGAGAGAGGAGCAAAGGCCACGGAAACTGCCCCGGGGGTGTGCCCGGCCAAGGGGGGTCAGCCACGGCGGCCACGTCGGCGGCGGCGTCTCCGCACTGCCGGCCAAGGGGGCGCGACTGCTGCCAATACTGTTGTGCGCTGCTGCTATTGCAGCGCTACGCGGCTGCGCGGCCTGCCTGGCCCAGCGGAGGTGCGGCGGCATGCGGCGTGCGATGGTCGAGTGTGGCGGTCACGGTGGTATTGGCGACGAGTGGAACGGTGTGGAGAAGGTGGCGGTGGTATTGGCGTTCGGTGGTAGTGGTGATGTGGTGGAGCTCGGCTAGGAGAGGTGGTTCGAGAGGAGAAGGAGGAGCTCGGAGATGAGTAGTTCGCCGGACTCGGCCAGGGAGGAGGCTGGGCTCGGCCAGGTTCGTAATCGATTTTGTGATGCACACGATGGTTGTGTGGGCTATGGTGATGGATATTGATGAGAGGAAGAAGGAGGAGGAGAACTCGGCCTAGGTGGGTGGCCGGCCGAGCTCGGCCATGAGGAGGCTGTGTTTGGGATGGGCTGCCAAGGGAGTGAGTTGGTAGCTGTGTGTGGAAATTATAAGGAGGAAGAGAGAGAAAGAGGTGAGATATTAATTAATGAGAGAGAGAGTGTGAGAAAATATTCCTCCTCAAACTTAGGACCGGCTACTGAATGAGAGGGGCTGTGTGTTGGATATGGGAAATTAATGGTGAGGATTAAATGAGATAATCTAATGGCTAGGATTGAATGTAGGGAATTTGGTCATTCCAAGGGATTAAAATCAATAGAATTTCCCATCGAATATAAAAATAGGTAAAAAGGATATTTAATATTATTTTTTGGGCAAGAAAAAATGAGGGCGTCATGATGGAGAGTAACATAGAGCTGGGATTGGGTTCAGTCGAGCCGGGTTGGATCAAAACCGGACATGGCAAAATAATCGAATTAAAATAGGTGTTGATAATCATGGGTAAATAAGTAGCATGTGCGAATTCCAATAAATGGGACACAAGTGTCATGCGGGTAGTAGGCTCAATATGGGCCATGTCCATATTTGGGGTTGACAGGTTTTGGTCGACAGGGTACCCATAAATCAAGTTGGAAAATAAATGTGACACCGTAGGGTAAAATAAAATCGGGTCACTTGTCAGAAAAATTGTGTGAAGCAAATGGAGCACAAAATGGTGTATCTGAGTGGGACACGAAGGTCATGGGTGAAGTGCGTCTCGAGTAGATCATACATGAGAAGTTGGTTTCAAGAAAATGACTGGTCTGGTACTCCCAAATCAAAAGTCACAGTAACGTGCTAATAATGATCAAGGAAAAGAGTGGAAAAATTAATTAATGATCAAATGGTCTAAATCGACCCGAAGTTCTGCGAAGCAAAAAGAGTACAAGGGAACAAGTTTGAATGGGACATTATATACCATCATGAAGGTAATCTTGTCCACTATAAAACTCGTGAAGAAGATTTCCAGAGTTGAACATCCCTGACACTCCAAATATCAAAGGCACGGGAAAGTACACTCAAAGATAAATAACAGAATAAATTATTTATTGAAACTAATCAATCAAAAAAATTAAAAAAAATTAACCCGAAATTCAGGGTGCTCACAGTACCCAGTCTCGGACATGAACCACACCAAAAGAAATAGACACGAACATCTATCTGAACTCCAGCCAGCTTCGATCACGCACGCAAATGAACATAAACACAACATTCCCCTACACGCAACATAGCAACCCAATCTACAGATCCTGACATTGAGTACACAAAGCCGAACAACTCGTAATGAATTCGATATGGAAAACTAAATCAAGGAGAAGAGTGTATATACCTGAAGGGGAATCCAACGGAATACAAAAATACATCCAACTGAGCCTCACACGATCTATGAACTCAAGAGTTTCACTGCTCAGACGTTCGTCGAAACTCGATGAATGAGCTTTCAATCATCGATCGGTTCCAAAATCACAAGACCCCAACCGGATCGATCATTTACGGTAAACCTCCATGAGAAGAAAAAAACGTTGATCAACTGCAAGGTCGAAGAACAGAACACGAACTCGAGATTTTGAGATTAAAATGCAGAGTACAGATCGATACTTACTGTGATTTGAATGATCAGTAGAAGGAGGTGAAGAATGTCAAGATCCGCTCGTCGGAGAAGTCACCTCGCCGTCGACGTGGAGGCGAACATCACTGAGACCGAAGCACGCGGTAGATGAATGAAGACAATGCCAGTGCAATCGATCTACGCGCACCAGGCTGTACGCCGCCGGAAACAGTCGTCTAGCATTGAGAGACTTCGTCCTTGCCATCGACATCACCGGAAAGTTCGCAGTCGCCGCCGAGGAAGAACTCGCCAGAGTGAGAGTCAAAGCCTTGCTCAAATACTGCCAAGGTGGTGGCCACTTCTTCAGTTGTCGGCTAGGGGACCATCGCCGTCGACGTGGTCGCTCGTCGGTGGTTTAGGGTTAGGGTTAGGCTCTGGCAAAAATTTGGGGAAAGGAACATTTGGGAGAAGGGCTCGGCTTAGCCGATAAAATGAAAGAGTTGCCCCTTCTCTCTCCTCAACTCAGTTTAATAAGAAAAAGAAATTTTGCAAATAAAACCCTCCACCACTGGCATAATAACAAATAAGCCCTCGCCCTTTCTGTATATTGCATTAAATCTAAAAAACAGTTAGAAGGGGGACCACTATTTATTAGTTACAACAAACTTTTAAATTTGAATTTCCTGCTCCTAATTTCCTTCCCTCCAAAAATATTCATAAACTATATATAGTAAAAATGAATGAAATATTATTATTAATAATTTTAAATTCTACTAAAATAGGAAAAGTGGAGTTACAGTAATACCCTGCTATTTATAGTGCTTTCTGCAGTAGCAGATTTTTGGGCCGCATAAAGGGACACATGGCCACGTGTCTCTCACAGCACACAAAGACTCGATCTCGGGCTGCCAGCTGGTGGGGGTTGTTGAGATTTTGTTGTAGCGAATCTGGGTGGTTAAGACTTGGTCAGCCTGCCACGTGTCTCATCGTAAGATAGGATCAGTCTGCTTGAGTCATTTTGAGCTGCAAAGGCCCTTCAGAGTTCGGCCATGCTGTGCCGCATAAGACTCGTACGGCAGTCTCCCTTATTCCGCATGTAGCTTGGGGACTTTTGAGCCGCATAGGTTCTTATATTTTGGGCCGCATGAAGCTCATGCGGCTCAGATTACAGTTACCCTTGGCCGCATGAAGTACATAGATTGAGTCACATAAGGTCCATGCGGCTCAGGTCGCATGTCCAGTCTAATCATGTCTTATCTTCTTTTCAAAGTGTCAGAGTTGTCAGAGCTGTCAGTCTTTACCAGAGTTTGTCAGCTTTATCAGACCAGAGTTTTGTCAGCTTTATCAGAAGGATTAATCAGCTTGGCCGCATAAGTTACTATTCTCTCTGCAGGTCAAAAGTTAGTCTTGTGAAGATGGGCCGCAGGGGGCGTACTGAGTCTGTCATGCGGCTCTTCTTTATGCGGGTCAATCTGTTCCAGGGTACTCATACGGTCAGTTGTGATCCACATGAACCCTATATTTTCCATGCTTCCTAGTAGGGAGAATAATACCTGACGTATGGGCTTCTATTACACTTTTCCTTGTAACTCGGAAGTTCTGCTGGAGATACGGGTATGATTATCCACTCAGCTTGGCCACTGACGTTCTTGAACATTATGCGCTTGGTCACTGGTGCCCAAGAGGGGACTATACCGGATCATATATTCTGCCCGGGCTCATGCGTCGAAGGATTGTATCTCAACTGCATATTCACAGTAGAATGGTCAGGAACCCTATTGCATGCATCCCTTTCTTTCTTATTTATATATCACAGTTTATATGGCATGGTGTTTTCTTATATCTTGTTACATCCCGCTGAGGAACTGGTTATCTCTCCAGGGTTAGATGAGTTTTCGCAGGAGTACGGAGCGGCACTAGATCCATCATATATTGATGATGAGGCATCTCCTGCTGATCCATAGTCTATTCATTTATTGAGACATTAGTGGATATTTTTACATCTCCTTTTCTTTCTATTTGTGGAGGTTGGACTCCGATCTTGTGAGAATATTTTTCATAGCTGTTTAGAGTGGGTATGTCCACCCGGCTATCTTTTGATACACTCATTTATTATCTGGACTCTATTATCTTTTGTGTTGAGCTGTGATGAGATTAGATTATATTATTCTGGTCTGTGATTATTTTATATACAGCTTATGTATGTATATGAGGATTTGATATATTGGAGTATTCTTCGTATATGTGCAGCTGGCATGTTCACGTACTTGGTCCTTTGTATTTTGGGACTGGGGCATTACATGTTTTTGGGGTGGCCCATGTAGGTCAGTAAATATTGTTGGGTTACATGACTGTGCCCAACAAGGCTGCATATTGGAATAGGAATAGTATCTCATCCAGAACTACTACTTCCCTTGACTTCCAATCTTTTCAAATTTCTTTGATTATTTGATTTATCTCATATCTAACTTTTCCTAATATCATCCTATTTCTTCTTCGTGCCAACAGTATGCATTTGAGAAGTGGACGTACTACCTTGGCCCTCACATCTAGTGAAGCGGCTACTACGGAGGGACAAAATCCTCTGATGACTCCGGTGACACCATATCAGCCAGGACAATCACAGCCTACCTCGACCCCGTCGACGGTGCATCAGGAGACACAAGCACCCTCAGTCAGCCAGGCTAGGCCCACGACTGTGCCACCAGGAGGGAATGTACCCCCTCCACCACCACCATTCCCTAGCAGTTTCTACCACAGTCGGGACCACAGATGCCTCCACCACCGACTGATGGAAGCCCTACTTCCCAGTTTATGTATGCCATGATGCAGGTTCAGTGGCAGCAGACTGAGCTGATGAGAAAGACTATGATGATAGCATTGGCTAGACCTCCACCTCCACCTCCGGTACCGGTACTAGCACCAACACCAGCACCGGCTCTACATTCTTATGAAGGCTCTAGCAAGAACTTTACAGACATGAACCCCAAGCCCTTCAGAGGAACAGAGAAGCCATTAGAGGTGTCACAATGTCTTATTTGCACAGAGAAGATACAACGGTAAACCTACTATTGGAGGATAATGCCCACCACTGGTGGAAAGCGAAAGAAAGGCGACTAGGCACTGGGATCACTTGGAAGGAGTTCTATGATCTATTCTATGAGAGATTCTTCCCCATCCATGTTCGAGACGGTCTATATGACCAATTCCTTCATTTGAAGCAAGGAAATATGATAGTTGATGAGTACGACTCAGAATTCAATCGCCTGAGTAGATTTGGTGCGGGACTGATCCCGACAGAGTTAGAGAAGGCGAGGAGATTCTATCAGTGGCTTTTACCAGAGCTCAAGTCTTACACGACTACCCCAATCTCGAGTCTCCCACTCAGCTGTCTTGGAAGAAGCTCGTACTCAGGAGCTTCTGTGCAAGGAGCAGCAGCAGACATCGAGACGCCATACACCAGCAGTTACACCAGCCCAAGCTACTCAAGGAGGACCTATCATGAGGCCCACAGGACAGTACCAGCAGAGGAATACACTCTACCGGAAGCCTGCTTGCAACTTTTGTGAAAAGCTAGGCCATATCAGGAATGACTGTCGACTTCGCCTGGGATTATGTACGAGATGTGGGTCAGGACAGTATATGGCCAGAGATTGCCCTGAGCAGCAGGCACTAGTACATGAACATCAGGCCTTGAGGCCTATGGCCATAGCACTTCCAGCACTATGGCCTGCAGCATGAGCACCTCGCCCACCATTACCTCCTTAAGGCGTATAGTACAACAAGGCCAGAGCTCAGGGCCCGGGACAGAATTATGGGAGTCATTCTCGCTTGCCATTGAGGATATAGAGACAGAGGTAGAGGTCATAGCAGGTATGGATTTAGTTGCTTCATTTCCTGCCATTACCTTGTTTGACACTGGAGCCACTCATTCATTCATAGTCACTAGTTTTGCCACTACACAGCATTCCCATCACACCTTATCTAAGAACATTAGAATCCTTACTGGAGGAGGAGTTGTACCTGTTAGTGGTGTTTGTAGACTTTGTCCTGTAGTGATATGTGGTAGAAAGATACGAGCATGACTCCTTGTATTTCCTATGCTGATTTGGTTCTTAGAATGGACTGGTTGAGCCAGCATTTGCTTTATAGACTGCCATATAGGCAATATCGTCTTCAGACCACCGAATGCGACGGAGTTCGAGTTCACCAAGGAAGAAGGAGAGAGTATTGATGCACCCACATTAGGAGAGAGTATCGTCTTCAAACTACCGAATGCCAATACGTCACCATGGGGAGCACCCGTTCTTTTATACCTAAGAAGGGGGACAGTGCGCATGTGTAACGACTATAGAGCTTTGAATGCAGTTACGGTAAAGAACAAGTACCCTTTCATGTGCATAGACGATCTATTCAATCAACTGAGTGGAGCAAAAGTATTCTCCAAGATCGACTTACGATCGGGCTATCACCAACTGAAGGTTCGGAAGGAAGATATTTTGAAGACGGCATTTTGATCGAGGTATGGACACTACGAGTTCTTGGTCATGCCTTTCGGTTTGACCAATGCTCCTGCAGTTTTTATGAACTTAATGAACAAGATCTTTCACCAGTACTTGGACAATTTGTACTTGCCTTAATAGATGATATCTTGATTTACTCTAAAAGCCAAGAGGAGCATGAGCAGCATCTACGGATTGTTTTGGCGACCTTGAGAAATGAGCGATTTTTTGCGAAGCTTAGCAAGTGTGATTTCTTTCTCAAGGAGAAATCATTTCTTGGACATATCACTACTGGAGACAGCATATCAGTAGATCCGGAGAAGATCATAGCAGTCAAGGCATGGCCCGGTCCCACATCAGCTTCTGAGGTAAGAAGTTTTCTTGGACTTGCGGGTTATTACCGAAGGTTCGTAGAAGATTTCTCTTGAATAGCTGGGCCTATGACTCGACTCACTTGTAAGGATCAGGAGTTTGTATGGACAGATGAGTGTCAAGCCACTTTTGACAAGTTGAAGAAGCGCTTGACCACTGTACCTATCTTGACACTACCATCAGGACCGGGAGGATTTGTCATCTACAGTGATGCATTCGGAAAGGGATTAGGATGCGTATTGATGCAGCACGGCTATGTAGTAGCATACGTATCGAGACAGTTGAGGGTGCATGAAAAGAATTATCCGACCCACGATCTAGAGCTCGCAGCAGTTATCTTTACTTTGAAGCTATGGAGATACTACTTGTACGGCGAGAAGGTTGATATCTACACTGATTATAAGAGCCTCAAGTACGTGTTCACACAAAAAGAGTTGAATATGCGACAGCGATGTTGGTTGGAGTTGATGAAGGATTACGAAATCGAGCTACATTATCATCCGGGCAATGCTAATATCGTGGCAGACGCATTAAGCCGTAAGCCCATGGCACACTTCTTGACTATGCAGAAGGAGTTGATTAGAGACTTGTAGCAGCTTGGTATTGAGGTAGTATTGCCTGGAGCAGATGGCGTGTTAGCCAATCTCCAAGTGCAATCATCATTAGTAGAGAGGATCATGGCGGCATTGCCCACGGATTCTAGATTTCGACGGCTTAGAGAAATGACTAAAGCAAGATAGCAGACGGGATTAAGGATTCATTCAGATGGGACATTGCGATGTGGTGATCGTATTTATGTTCCTAATGGAGAGTTACGGCAGGAGTTGATGACGGAAGCACACAGTTCGGCTTACTCTATCCATCCCGGAGGAACTAAGATGTACCGAGACTTACGACAGTATTGTTGGTGGCACAGAATGAAGCAAGAGATAGCTTATTTCGTGGCCAAGTGTTTGGTATGCCAACAAGTGAAGGCCGAGCACCAAAGGACGACCGGATTATTGCAGCCGCTACCCATTCCCGAGTGGAAGTGAGAGCACATTACTATGGACTTCGTCACATGATTTCCTCGGAGTCCTACTGGACGTGATACGGTATGGGTGATTATTGATAGACTTACCAAATTGGCCCATTTCTTACCTTTTAGAGTGGGACAATCCACAGAAGTTTTGGCAGATATGTATATGAAGCAAATAGTAAAACTATACGGCGTACCAGTTAGCATCGTGACGGACCGTGACTCAAGGTTCACCTTGCACTTTTGGAGGAGTATACAAGAAAGTTTGGGTATGCGTTTGAAGTTTAGCATGGTGTACCATCCGCAGACAGATGGCCAGTCAAAGCATACTATTCAGATGCTAGAAGATATGTTGAGAGCTTGCATGCTCGACTTTGGCGGATCATAGGTCGAGGACCACCTTCATCTTGTAGAGTCTTTCTACAACAATAGCTATCAAGTGAGCATCCAGATGGCTCCGTTTGAAGCATTGTATGGTAGGAAGTGTCGATCTCCTGTCTGTTGGAGCGACATCGGAGAGCGACAGATATTGGGACCTGAGTTGGTTTTTAGCACAGTGGAGAAGGTCAAGAAGATACAAGACCACCTGCGAGTAGCGCAGGATCGCCAGAAGCAGTGGGCAGATAATCGTTGTCGACCTTTGGAATTCAAGGAAGACGACCATGTTTTTTTGAAAATATCCCGCACTAGACGCACGGTTCGATTCGGAGGACGTGACAAGTTGAGTCCAAGATACATCGGTCCTTTCGATATCTTAGAACGTGTTGGAGAAGTTGCTTATAGATCAGCCTTGCCACCGTCACTAGAGGGAGTACATGACGTATTCCACATGTCTCAGCTGAGGAGGTACGTGGCAGACAGCAATCATGTGCTTGATCACTCCGAGATCACAGTTGGACCGAGCTTGTCGTACGAAGAGCAACCGGTAGAAATCCGTGATCGCCGAGTGAAGGTGTTATGGAATCAATCTATACCATTGGTTCGCGTGGCATGGAAGCATCACTCGCCAAGAGAGTCTACTTTGGAGCGCGATGATGACATCCGAAATCGTTACCCGCATTTGTTCGAAGACCAAGGTACGTTTGCATGTTAGATCCTTTTATAGCATTGCATTGCATATCCCCCACATTAGTTTTAATTTCGAGGACGAAATTTCTTTAAGTTGGGTAGGATGTAAACCCTCATATTTATTTAATATATTTGGAAGCTTAATTTTTGTAATAGTTAGTTATACTAATTTATAGTTTATTTAGTTAATACATATTTTTTATTTTTTATTTTTAGTTAATACATATACATATATATATTATAATATTATATATTATATATATATATATATAATATATATATGCGCTTAAACTTGTACAAATTTCTACAATAAAAGTATACCTAAAAATAATTGTAATATTAGTTATAATATTTTTTATTATTTTTCTAGAAATTTTTGAGTAATTTTTATCTAGTTTATATTCCTTAGGTAATTTATATATATATATATATATATATATATATAATATATATATATATATTATATATATTATATATATATATATAAGCCAAAAAGAAAAAGAATAACACTGTTGGAATAGTGCTTGCATGTTCCCGTTCTCTCCCAACCCGAGCTAAAGCTCGGCCAAACCCGCATAAGCGACTAAGTCTCTTGAGTTTCAAAATTTTAAAACTCACCAAATCTAGAACCAAATCTGTTCAAATAAATTGCAGTACGATCCTAACGAGATTCTCTCCCGCTAGACTCCTATCCAGCCTTGAATCGAACTAAATCCTATCATTCCAATCTGAATCTCGATTGGAATTCAAATACACTATAAAAACAAATACTTAAAATCGAACCCTAGAAATTCATCAAGAAGTTGCATCGAACCTTCGCTCCCACCCGAGGATCGACTCCAGCACGACCCTGCACCCTGCGTCCCCCCATCGATTGCCTGCAGCTGCCCTTAATCGTCGCCAGCCACCCCAGGCCGACCGTGAGCAGGGCCAACCCCCTGTGTTCGACTGCAAGGTACACACCTTCGAACAACGATTTCTTCATTAATACTCTATCATTTTTTGATTCGTTAAATCTTATCGAGTGACCATATAACCATCTTTAATCCCTGTATCTAGTATCGAATCAAATCAAGTTAGAATCGATAGAAAATACTCAAGAAATCGAAGAAAAAACCATGTTAACTGAACTATGCTTGGCAGTCCCAACCCACAACTTGGAAGGCCGATATCGACCAAACCTGTGCGTAATTTTGAAACCAACTTCACACAATTAAATTCAATATAACCGAGATCAAAACGCAGCTTTAGTTTTATATATTGATTACTATTCAAGATTTATCTGTCATTAAAGTTAGGCAAAAAACTGGATTAAAAACATTAAAAACTTAGCAATTTCCAGATACGGCGTGTGCTCCGACAAACCGGAAGACATGGTCAAACACTATACATATCGAAAGATGCGTATGGATGTTGCCGACGTGTGGGAACTGACAGAACTTGATTTCATTACGCGTGCGCGACGAAATCAGTACGTATTTGTCGAGATACTCCTGTTTCGACCTTTTGCAAACTTGACCATAACTTCGTGTACGTTCATCGTATCGAGACAAAACTTGTGCCAGCAAAACCGGATCGAAATTCTGGTCATGTATGCCAAGTTTGGTCCAATTCTGAGAAGGTTGATCGAAACGCTAATTTGGCGGGCCCGTTACCCGAACCAACGGGCAAAATTGTGTACGGCTCATCGGAATCCAAAATTGGACATATCGTTGGGTTTGTCTCCTCAAACCGGATCCGTAGATATGTAGTTTGATGACTTTAGAGACCGTAGACATTGTCACACGTTTAGGTGCAAAACGAGTCCAACGACGGACATCATTTTAACCCGAAATTACGATTTTGCCCCTGTTTCCGAGTTGGACTTTTGGACAGGCATTTCAGAGATATATCTTTTACACCGAGAATGTTCTTGATGTTTGTTTCAGCATCCGGATCCGTTCATGGACTTTGAGGTTTATTGCTGACGTGACTGATTGCTTGGAGTTGCTATTTTCGCACTGCCAGGCAAGATACCTCGCCACCTTCTCTGTGATTTACATATTCTTATTTTTATTTTTTTTTTTATATCTTATTGTTGTTACTATTCTAAAACTGTGCGTCCAAGTCACACTTAGGTGCAAGCGACTCTACAGTCGTTTTCTTGCTTTGTTTATTACTCTTGCATGGACTTAGCCTAGTGACCACCCATTGATGATGAGGTATTGGTATATCTCATACGGTCTTGACACTTGATTTACGTGTTGTGAGTCACATGTAGGACACGTACCACGTAGTCGACTGGCCACCGATACGTACGGAGCGTGCAACGGATAGGAATAACTGCCAATAGAATTGCATACTAGAAGACTTGGCAATTACTAGAGGTTTTATTGGTCATGGAGATGACGATACTAGGCATTGGGAGGGGAGAACAATACCTTACGTATGGGATTCTATTACACTTTCCCTTGTAACCCGGAAGCTCTGCTGGAGATATGGGTATGATTATCCACTCAGGTTGGCCACTGACGTTCTTAAACGTTATGTGCTTGGTCACTGGTGCCCAAGAGGGGACTATACCGGATCCTATATTCAGCCAGGGCTCATGCGTCGAAGGATTGAATCTCAATTGCATATTCACAGTAGAATGGTGAGGAACCCTATTGCATGCATCCCTTTCTTTCTTATTTATATATCACAGTTTATATGGCATGGTGTTTTCTTGTATCTTGTTACGTCCCGCTGAGGACCTGGTTATCTCTCCAGGGTTAGACGAGTTTCCGCAGGAGTACGGAGCGGTACTGGATCCATCCTATATTGATGATGAGGCATCTCCTGCTGATCCATAGTCTATTCATTTATTGAGACATTAGTGGATATTTTTACATCTTCTTTTCTTTCTATTTTGCGGAGGTTGGACTCCGATCTTGTGAGACTATTTTCATAGCTGTTTGGAGTGGGTATGTCCACCGGCTATCTTTTAATACACTCATTTATTATTTGGACCCTATTATCTTCTATGTCGAGCTGTGATGAGTTTAGATTATATATTCTGGCCTGTGATTATTTTATATACAGCTTATGTACATATACAAGAATTCCATATATTAGAGTATTTTTCGTATATGTAGCTGACATGTTCACGTACTTGGTCCTATATTTTGGGACTGGGCATTACATGCTATCTC